>CM046870.1:11651329-11771329 GCA_025617745.1 Heliocidaris erythrogramma
CTCGACCTCTTCAGTGATGTTTTGAATGTCCGCATAAAGATCGCGTTGTTTATTGTCTATGGGGGTCTCGTCTTTTCTCTGCATCTGTGTGGTTAAGTTCAAGTCGTCTCTCTCTCTTATCATTGTTCGCTCGAATCTCACCATTCTTCCTTTGAATTTCATCTTTGAGTATTTGAATTTCATTTTGGAGTTTTCGATTCATGTCATCGATCTCTGGTTGATTTTTGTAGCATCCTCCTCTTCCCTGTCTTGGTCTGTTTTTGTAGCCTCTTGAATTGCCGAATCAACTTCGTGTTTTACGGCTTGTAGATGGGCGTCGGTATCTTTTCTACACTGAAGAATCTGGTCTCCATACACTCGACATGACTTCAACTTGTCCTTCGCCTTTCCTTTCAAAACGTTCAGCTTTGCTTTATTTTCCATGATAGCGCCCTCTATGTGCTGTCGCACGCAAGGCTTATCATGGTGTTCTATCATCGCGCATAAATAACACAAAGCTACCCCGTGAGTTTTACAATACATATCAATATCTTTATCATGTTCCTCACAGTATAAATTGGGCCCACTTGTTCTTGCTTTACCAATGCATCCCTCTTTGGAGGCGCAGTCACCGCAGAGCTTCTTCTTCTCCTTCACGTAGTACGTCACATCTGTGATCGCCTTACAGTCGTCTCCTTCGCACGTGCCTTCAGCAGGGCTGAATTCAGACGCCATGCTGATCAGAGTATTGACCTGTAGAATTCAAGGAGAGGGATGCAATACATAGAAAATGAGAGAGAGGGAGTATAGGAAGAGATTTACAGAGTAGCGAGACAGAGCCGATATACAGACAGACAAACAGAGACGGGGGGGGGGGGGGGATAGAAGGGGGACAGGGAAGGACAGAGTGAGAGGGAAGGCAAAAAACGGACTTTTGTAGAGCGGGATAGCCATCATAATAATATATAGAAAATACAGTTCCTTTCAGGTAGCAATCTTTCATAATTATGTAAATAAAGAAAAAAAAAAGACTTATATTACTGTTCCATTCACATTAAAACATTTATAATTTGTGTTGTTAAAAAAACAAATGCTGAAGTCCAAGTGTTGTGCATTATCATCAGCGATATAATGCAAATGACAACATAAAAATAATTTTGGGGAAATGTCAAAAATTTGTACATTAACCCTGTCGTTTTTCTTTAGAATAACATTGATATCAACTTCATGCAATCTGCTGGGTTTCATCATAATAATATAATACTCATCATACTCATAATACTCATTATATTATAAGAGAGAGCAAGCGTAGCGAGCTAGTCTAGGGGAATTTTTCAGAAAATATTGCCCTTACTTGGTGTAAAGCATGGGCACATTAGAGCGAGCGGAATGTGAAATCGTTCGCTTGGGGAGGGAGGATGTGCATTGTGCTCGTCTTACCTGCAGCGCCACTGCCTTAGTGTCGGAACGTCGGGCTTGGGCAATGGATGGGGGATCTTTTGTCTGGCCGACAAAGATGCCCCCCCCCCCATCCATTGTCCGAGCCTGAGGTTCCGACGATTCTTTTACATTGTATTGTAGTTGTAATAATATGAGTACATGTTACTACATTAAGCCGCACTGATTCTTTGAAGCTAGATAATGGCGCTTTTTGTAAGAAACAGTGGGAAGTGGGAAATATATATAAAGGGGGTACTTTATATCAGAAGAGGAAAGTTCGCTTATCAGAGTTGGGAAAGGATACTTATAAGAGGTGAAAACCGGCCACTTATGAAAAGACAAAAGTATACTAATTACTGAATATTAAAAGGCGCTCATCAAAAGTAAAGAGGAGGCACTTATCAGATTGTAAAAGGGGCAATTTTCAGAAGGGGAAAATGGGTACCCATTAGAAGGGAACAGGTCACCTATCAGAAATAAAACCCACTTATCAAAGGAAAAAGGGGCAATTACTAGATTCAAAAGGGGCGCTTATCAGAAGGGGAAATAGGACAGAAAAGAAAAGGGCAACTTTGCAACTTCAAGTAAAATTGCACTTATCGGAAGTTGAATAGGGACACTTATCATCAGGAGAAAAAAGGGCATTTATCAAAATGGGAAAGGGCACTTATGAGAATGGAAAACGGCACTTCAGGTATAAAAGGGACAATTTCAGAAATAAAAAGGGCACTTCTTGGGTACTTGAATAAGTGCGGGGAGCCACTGCCCCCCCCCCCCCCGGAGCGCCGCCTCTGCTCTCATCCAATAGAAAGGTACAAACATCGTACCTCATCCCAGGTACTCGTTCAATGATACATTTTGATTTCCGTGTTTTTATTCTGTCAAAGCGACCCTCAGCATAGCTCACCTTACCTACACGTAAGCTGCTCTTTTAAAAATATTTATATCAATTCCAAATGAGAGTTGACTGCCTTGAAACTCCTTCTATGATCATTAAAACGTTATTGGATGAAGAACAATGCACCAATCAACTTGTAAGCTAGTTATTTACCGTCCAACTTAGGACTACTAAGCCCTTTGTCACTGATGTGCCTTATAGCCGAGTCATACCGCAAAACCGAAAACATACCAACTCCAAAACGATCGATTCTTTTCTATTAGGGTTGAAGTTAGTTTTCGTTCGGCCTGTTGTCTGTCTGATATCGGTCTCGTTCGTGTGACTGGGGTATTAACAATTTCAATATCACCTTTCATGCATGCATGCTTGTATTCAATGTAGAAATATGACAAGTAAGGGGGGAGAGACTAAAAAGAGATAGGCACCGCTGCTCTTTGTGAATGAAATGCTATGAATTTGAACAACAGCCTGTTTTCGCCTAACTCGTGGGGTAAGAATGATTTTGCTTTTGTTGTTCACATTGGCACGCATTCATAAAAGCGGACTTTGTTAACTCTGGCTGAACTTCATGATAGTGTATCTCTTTCAGTGGCGGATCCATAAAGGGGCCTAAAAAATGCTGGGGACCCTTTTTTGTCAGAAATGTTGTGAAAATTGAGCCCCCTCCCTCAAGAAATCCTGGATCCGCCACTGATCCCTTTTGTGATGTATTTCAAATAGTTTTTGGTTTATGTCTTTTTGTGAAAAAAAGAAATTAATCCCAGGACGATTTTAGTAGACAAATCAAATGGTAAAACAGATTTCGGTGCAGAACAAATAATATTTTGCTACAGATCACAAATGTTAAAGGGCTGGTCACCGTCTGTCCGATAACAATAACGATACCGAGATTTTCAATTAAAGGTATAACCTACTTTATGATGTGTACGTGTGAGTATGCTGGTTAATCTGTTAATCGCAAGGCAGCCCTACGGTGTACCTGTAATGAAAATATCGTGATTGTTATCGTTATCGGACAAATATGAAGCAATTTCAATGAATGGAGTAAGCCTGGTTTATTGTTGAAATTATCTTTATAAGTTTAATTTCTGAGTATGGATCAAAGCTCAATCGGGCATACGGAAGGCGGGGGAAGGTGGGGGAAGGTGGGGGAGGGAGGGGGAGGTTGAACGCGGAGGGACGAGATGTAGCCTGCGAAAAGTAGGGGGAGAGGGAGGTGTGGGAGCATGGCATTTAGGTATGGAGGTACAGGGTATCCTTAAGTTATAGGGTTTTTGTTTTGTTTTTCTTTCTTTTTCCATTCACTGAATCAGGGTTATTATATTTTTTCGGTTCTGTATACGTTATTGAATTTGTAGGTACTTTACAATTTGTATTATGTGTTGTAATATAATTTATATGTTTATATTGCGAATGTTCATAATTGTGATATGCATATAATGTAAATAAGTATGTTAATTAAGGATGCATATTATATATGGTATGTTATGTTTTTCTTTTGTTCATTGAATGGAAAATAAAAACTTCTTTAAAAAAAATGACTTAAACATAAAGATACACCCTAGAGCTGCCCTGCCATTAAAAGACACGAGTATACTCACACGTATTCACCTTAGAGTAGTGTGTACCTTTAGTTGAGAATCTCTTCTCGCTATCGTTATCATTATCGGACAATGTGACCAGCCCTTAACTTTGACGCTACATAGACAATACTTTAGGACCTGCCAAAAACAATATGAAATCGAACGTCGATTTTTCCACGGAAAGTTGTGTTTCTAGTTCCTATATTCGTAGAGAAGTGAAAGTGGTATTTTCTTTTATATACCACTGTATTCATACATTTCTATATTTTGAATGATTAAATCTATCAAATTTTATATCTTGTAATAACCAGTGTTGTTTCCAAGTCCGACCCTTCCGAGTCCAAGTCCGACATAGTAATTCAATATAAATTTAATATACTAAATTTCACACACTTCTTTCTTCGCTCTAAGATCAATCAATTAGAATTTAGAAGGCATCAATCCATCAAGTCACTCAAGAAAGCAATGAATAACTAAAAATCCCACAATCAATAAACCACCCTGATAGCAGAAAGTGGTAAAAATTACGTGATATTTACGTCGTGGTTTTCGTCTTTTTTACGTCCTGTAATTACGTCAATAAGTCGACAACTTGCACCAACGCAAGACGTCAAGAGGACCTGCCAAACACAATATGAAATCGAACGTCGATTTTTCCACGGAAAGTTGTGTTTCTAGTTCCTATATTCGTAGAGAAGTGAAAGTGGTATTTTCTTTTATATACCACTGTATTCATACATTTCTATATTTTGAATGATTAAATCTATCAAATTTTATATCTTGTAATAACCAGTGTTGTTTCCAAGTCCGACCCTTCCGAGTCCAAGTCCGACATAGTAATTCAATATAAATTTAATATACTAAATTTCACACACTTCTTTCTTCGCTCTAAGATCAATCAATTAGAATTTAGAAGGCATCAATCCATCAAGTCACTCAAGAAAGCAATGAATAACTAAAAATCCCACAATCAATAAACCACCTGATAGCAGAAAGTGGTAAAAATTACGTGATATTTACGTCGTGGTTTTCGTCTTTTTTACGTCCTGTAATTACGTCAATAAGTCGACAACTTGCACCAACGCAAGACGTCAAGAGGACGTCTTATTTTGACGTCATCTGTACACTGTAAAAACCGAAGTGCTGTATATAGCACTTTTTGAGGGCATGCATAGGGACTGCACTCAGAGTGCTATTGAATGCACACAGCGTGCTATTTCAGCACTTTCACGGGAGCTGGACCGGCTCCTTAAACTGCTAAACATTCATTAAAAAAAAATGATTTGGGCGGCTTCGAACCAGGGCCCGCTGATCGAGAATTGCTTGCATTACCGCTAGACTAACTCACATTGTACGATTTAGAGCAGATCATATTGTTACATAGTGAATTTACGACACCACATAGTTCATGTTATCTACTTGACTCCCATGACTAAACTGGATTGCAAGAAGCATTGGTTAGTCCATCGGTAACGTCAGCGCCTCTCAATCAGCGGAACCTGGTTCGAGTCTCGCCACCGTCACATTTTTTTTTTTTTTGCTGGTAAATTAGCATACTACAAGTGCTATAAACATATTTCAGGTGCAGTCACTATACATGCCCCTAAAAATAGCACTTTAGTTTTTACAGTGTACAAGACGTAGAGATGACGTCAAAATAAGACGTCCTCTTGACGTCTTGCGTTGGTGCAAGTTGTCGTCTTATTGACGTAATTACATGACGTAAAAAAGACGAAAACCGCGACGTAAATATCACGTCATTTTTAACACTTTCTGCTATCAGGGAAGAGGAATGAAGACGTAGAGATGACGTCAAAATAAGACGTCCTCTTGACGTCTTGCGTTGGTGCAAGTTGTCGTCTTATTGACGTAATTACATGACGTAAAAAAAAGACGAAAACCGCGACGTAAATATCACGTCATTTTTCAACACTTTCTGCTATCAGGGCAATCAGAATAACCTTAGCAAAGTAATTATGATATATGAATCAGTAGTTGATTGAAAAGAAAAAAATCATAAATTTCACTATTAAATTGATCAATCAATTACAATTTAGATGGCATCAATCCATCAAGTAGCTCAAGAAAGCAATCAATAAATAAAAATCCTACAATCAATAATCCAATCATTTTTAATGAAATCACCGCTGACACACGTTAGGTTTTTATCTAATTTATGAAATGTTATAAATATGCCTTCAAAATGTCTTTTAAGTACAAAAGCAACGGAAAATATTACAAAAAACATTTTGATGCAAATGGTGATTTCTATTGAACTGGTGATTTATTTCATCTCATTCATATTTCAATCATTATGACGTAAGCCGAATCATGTAGGAAACAAATAATTCCCAAGGGAAATATGCTTTTGTAATGATAATTACTTTTCGCTATCACTAGTCTGATAATATGAGCAGTTCACAATGCTTAACTCTACTGGGGGTAAGCGAAGCAAAACTGAGTGTAGGGCTGTTTAACAGACTATAAAAGCACTGGCGTAGCACTGACGTAGACAACTGGGCGTTGTGGCGTGCGCCTGTAATCCAGCTACAAGTGGAAGTTATAAACTGATTCAGCGGACCCAGGTTCGAGACTGAGTCACGTCTTTCGGATGGTGACGTTAAAGGTCGGTCCCAGACGTAAATAATCATATCTGATTGATACACGTCTGTAAACCCCCCCCCCCCCCCCCCCCCCCCCCCCCCACAGAAAAAAAGAAGCGAGAGCGAAAAAGCGGGGAAAGTGAGAGAAAAAAGCCTAAAAAGGCGCTACAAGCCGTTATCTGGCTCTCAAAATTGGCTATTTAAAAACGTCAAATTTTCGCGCTTCGGGGGGGGGGGGGGGGGGGATGACTCTCCTCTCCCTGCACTCACCCCTGTTACCATAGGTGTCGATCCCTGGGGGATAGGGGTATATATCCCAAAAAATTGAGGTGGGGGATGGTCTGTATTATCACCCCCAATATTTTTTTCGATAAATTAAAGAAGAATTATGATACATTAACTTAAGTCTAATAATTATCCAAACTCATGATGTTTGATCTTGAAATACCATCACATTTTTTAATGATTAGAAGGAAGGAAAAAAGAAATGCCATAATTTCAAAATATCGAATGAAATTCGTTCGCTCGCATTGTTATTCTCCATTAAGGTCCGTCCATTGGCGTAGATCCGTTCTTCTTTTCATTAAAACCATTTTGGGAAGCTCTAAAATGCAAGTGTTATACCCCTGCTCTTCGTTCAGTGGTGTATCTAGGGTGAAGGGGGCACGTGCCCCTGGCAGTACTTGAAGGGAGCGCAAAAAATGCAAAGGAAAGAAAAATAGGGGGAAATGAAGAAAATCATAATCTTTACTGATCACGCGCCCCAAATCCGCAGGGTAAATGCCTTAGATATCTAGTTTTTGAAGGTTTGAAATGCGAAAATTTTCCAAAACTCGGTCGCTTTGCTCCCTCGCATAATTATTATCTTTCGGAAATAGCTTAAGTTTAAAATTTTGAAAAAAAAATTAATTCCTTAGCTAACTATATCATGTAACTTTCAAATGACTCCAGCTAAATATTGCGCCCTCAATATAGAATAAAGTGTATAAAACAGCATTTGAAAAAAGGTTCAACTTTTGAAAGAAATCTCAACTTCAGATAGCCTTGCTGAATTTCTCGACTCTTTCTCAAGCCTATATGGTTTTCGTTACTTTTGCTCCCGATTGTAGAAGTGAGTGAATAGAAAATTGAGTTTTTTATGATTAAAAATTTCCAGTCGGTCTCTTTGCTCCCTCGCTTGTACAATAACGTAGATAAGTTTGGGTACTCAGGGGAAGGGCGTAACTTCATTGTTAGCCCCGGGGGCCATAATCCCTAGATACGCCTATGGACTTCGCTCCCTCGTCGGTCATTCCCCAATCATGAACACGGATCGACACCCCTGCTAAATTGGAGCACTGTGGTGAATAATGCAGCAAAATTTGGCAAAGTTTTAAGATTAACTAGTTCATCCACGAAATCTAGTATGAATAAATGGAATTGAAACGTTTACGCCATTCCAGAGAGATTTAACGAAATTTATGCCAATACACTTTTCCAGTTTTTGTTCCTATTTACTGTGGAGTTCTTATTCACCTCATGTTATGTATGGTATGTCTATGTATTAAATGTAGATGTTTCTGGTGGTTTTTTTATCCTATACATAATTTTGTTCTGAAACAGAACGAATGGAAATGGTATATTTTTTTTACATGCAAAAACACTCGAACAATCTTTTACATGTAGAATATTTCAATCAAACTTTTCTAATACAATGTATCACTTCTGATGTCAATTATGTACATGTATGTATATACCTTAATACCTCTTAACGCACGCAGTGGGTTAAACGAGTGGTTATCTTCAACTCCAGACAAGGCATCACCATATAGGGAAAGAGCATCTGCTGATCATCTGACGAGCGCCAAGCACACATCACACTTATAGGAAAGCCTGGGCGACATTTGAGCTGTTTAGGTTGCAATATCACTGTAATATAATTATGGGCCCGAATGTTGAGCAGGTCGCTCAGTTTATATCCTATCTCTCTTGGAAAGGGTACGCAGGAGCGACAATAAGTATTTATACTTCAGGTATAGATTTTGGCATGCAAACATTATAGGGTGGCCTGATGTGACAGGCTCTTTTATTATCCGTCGCCTCATGGACGGATGCAGGCGCAAACATGTTCGCCGCTATACAAGGTGTCCAATAATACTACCCATTCTTCAGCACTGATAGCTACGAACTAGCCTTATTTCAGGCGGCTTTTCTCCTCGCCTTCTTTGGTTTTATTCGGGTGGGGAAATTCACAACTATATCTGGGCACGATCCCGTTTCCCTATCGGAGGGACACGTACACATCAGGACAAAGGTCGTCTCGTGAAAATGCATGTAACGATTCAAAAGGCAAAAACGGATCCAACGGGGCGGGGGGTGCTGTACTGTCATCCCGCAAATAATATGTTAAACATGTGCCCAATTCGCGCAGTAAGTGCATACCTAGCTCTCCATAGCCCACATGGCACTGCCTGTTTTCGATATTTTGACTCGCTGCCTTTGACGAGGCACCACTTCAGTGCGATGTTGAAACGGGCAAATAACCCTTTGCCGCCTACCGGTGGCTTGCTATTCGTCCCATTCCTTTCGTATTGGGGCAGCAACTTCTGCCGCTATGACAGGGGTGCCTGATGTTTGCATACAAAACATGGGTCGTTAGGCTTCCAATACTCACAGGCGGTATATTCGTACCAACCCCAATCCTCTTCCCTGTACTAGTTAGTACCAATCACTAACTTTAATCATCAGTAAAGTTTAGGAATGGTGCTTTAATTCGTATTACACTGGATTCCCAATGTGTGTGCATTACAAACCCATATCATCGTTATTGCTATTATTAGGTAGTTAATAGTTAATTATGTTCAGTAGCGCTTACACAATTTCGACCATATTTACACCTATTGTTTGTTCTCATCTTATCACTTCTCAAGCCAAATTTATGGTCTCTTGGATATTTGGGCTATAATTATTGATTCTAATGGAGGCGTTATTCATCGACGTGCGTGATGGGTTTGCTATATATGCACGTATGCATTACTTTCGTCCATCCTTTTGCTTGTTTCCACAATCCTCCTTCTGGCGCTCTTTTTTTTTCTTTTTGTCTTCCCCCAGTCATGTATCTAGTAGGTCGATGGTCCATATAACAATGCAATATGCAAGAAATGAAATTGAAATGGATGATTTTTCATGCTAAATGTTCATAAGAATGTATTACATCCATTTCGTCCATTTATCTACTCTGCAAAAGCTTTCTTTGACTGAGTATTAAGAAGGTGGTGCCCATAATACATTTCGCATCTATTGGAATATAACAATGGACAAAGGAAGCAGTCTTCAGCAAACGTGATCATGCGATCTTGATTTTTATGGAGGCTAAATATCCAAGTGTGACCGCAATTGCGTAGCTTTTATATATATATATATATATGTGTGTGTGTATTTTCCTGGATTCCACATTTGGGAGACACGGCTTTGTCATTTCAATTGTTCCGCGTGTCTCCCAAATGTGGTTCGTGTCTCCCTAATGTGGTGGTCTCTATTATGACGGAATAAACTGCATTGTTATGTGTCTCCCAAACTTGGGATCCAGTAAAAAACCAAAAAAAATATATATATATATGTATATAATACCTGTACTTTGACGTGCTGTGTTTATTTCAACCACATATTAGAAAACATCGCAGAGTCTCATGAGAAGGCGTTGAATTACATCATGGTACAGAGTAATATCAGTCAATATAACATACACAAATAGTTATACAATGTATGGTCAGTATGACAATACTCACAGTCTTATAGAGAAGAATTCTGTTCTAATGTTGAAGATTTAAGACGGGAAACGTCAAAGAAAATAGCTAGAGTGTTGTAAGTATAGAGGTGTATAAGCCGCTTCCGAGGTATTGAAAATGAAAAAGGAGTTAACACGAAAATTCAATATTAAAACTGATTAAAATCAGTTCAAAGTATATATTTGTTCTCGATCATGTGCTTATTTGCTAATATTGACACAATTTATAGGCAAAGTTCAGGCTGGGCACATTTATGTAGCGAGGATGTCAAATGTTGAATGAGAGATGGGGTGGGGGTTAATTAAAATCTTTGTAATCAGTTTCGGCTTTGTCAAGTTCCATCACTATAATAATAATAATAATAATAATGGTGGCTTCTTGTATAGCGCTCATGTCCGTCACGTTGTGACGCTCCTGGCGCTTCATTATTACCCCGGTCATAGCTTAGCAGCCAAATATGTAGCGCTCTAGCATATCGGGTAATAATATACCTTTGATCCGAATATTAACAAACAATGAAGATATAAATGGGATTACAACGTCATAGGCACTCTTATAATTAATTATAATTAATTAACATTTGAAACCCAACTGGCATATCTTATGTGCACGATACAAAAAGTTGCCTCCTGAATTGTATACTTTTCCGGCTCCGGCCTCCACTTTTACAAAACCAAGGATCCACCCCTGTTGAGTAATTTACTTACTAATGATAGCGATTCTGCACCTCCAATTTTTAGGAGGAAAGTTATAATTCGACGCACCCGACTGCTTTTCAATTACTTGGACACAATATCGCACTGTAACAGGGGTGGGTGCAGGGAGGGGACGTTTTACAGCAAATATGAGAGAAAGATAACGGCTCATAACACCTTTTTTTAGGCGGAAAGTTATAGTTCGACGCCCTGAATGATTTTCAATTACTTGGACGCAATATTGCTCTGTATGTAACAGGGATGGGGGCAGGGAGGGGGAGTTTACCCCCTCTCCTGCGCGAAGCGCGAAAGCTCCGACGTTTTACAGCAACTTAATGTTGTAATTGACAGAATCTTTGGGTTTTCATATTGATTAAACAAATCTAATTTGTCACAGCTAACATGATAATGTTCCGCTGATTGCTGATCCTTCCAGGAATGATATTCGATGTTCTAATAACGATTCGCGCCTAGTTCTTTGCCATTTATCAAAATATGGCTACAAGCATTTGAAGGAGAACTTATGAGATCGGACCAAAATTCACTCTTATCACACACTCATGATGTATATCTCTGAATCAACAAGAAAATACGAACATGGTAAATTCGATACGTGGGAGCTTTTAGAATTTTGATATTCGCATTTGATATATATTTGATATTTGATTTATTTACAAAAAAAAAAAAGGATATCTGTCAGAGGGAAGACAGAGGTATCATTTTTTTGTGAAATGTCCATCCAGGCGACGTTTAAATCGTCCTATACGTACTGTCATTTCAGTGTCACCACAAATCCACGTGGGACAAACAGACAAAATGTTTTCAACTAAATAACATGTAACAAAGGATGAATATAAATCTGTGTTTTTTTTTGTTTTTGCTTTTTGCTTTTTGCTTTTTTTTTGCTTTTTTTTTGCTTTTTTTGTACTTCTGATTTTTTTTTTCTGCGTAACTCCGTTACCAACTTACCATTAATACTTCCTTATGGAATAGCCCAAAAAGATTGTAAATTTCTTACTTTCCCGTATTTGAGTGAAGAGAATGGTTATGTTGTGAAAAAAGGGGTCAATTTATTAAGGAATACAGAATAAAGCACCATGCTTTTTTCTGGCCGATCCCAATATACACTCATAAATATTATAAGTAGACATATTGAATCAAACACAGTATAATATAGTAAATTTGCTCATGCCACCCATTTTCAATTAAGTACAAATCGTATAGAAACCCATAGGTGATAGCTAATTATTAAAATTCACATATATCTCCTTTTGACAAATACGATGCAGTGTGTTTGAACACAGAAATTAATACAGTAAACGTTACAAAGAAAGAGGCGAATATCAGAAAAGCGGACCTTGTGTTGTGATGTTACAGCATAAATGGGTTATAAAGTGATAGACAACTTGAGTGTTCAGTAGAGTATTGTGTGAGGTGTCATTGACTTGAAGGGTCACATCTCATTTTGAAAAGCGATTGACATTACTGTACGGATATGGAAACAGAATTATCCTTAAATTAATATATCCATATAGATGAATCATATGATTGTACTTATATTTTGCTACAGCTTGAGATTAATGCATTTATGTATGAATTTGTAATAAATATTCTAAAACGAAAATGAGGTAATTTGCTATGGACATTTATATATTATGTCCTCATTTTCTGTCTATCCTCTCTCTCTCTCTCTCTCTCTCTCTCTCTCTCTCTATCTCTCTCTCTCTCTCTTTCTCTAGTCTATCACTTCTTTCTCTCTATCGCTATCAATGTCCTCACTCCCATCTAACAATTCTATACAATATTTTAAGAGTTTCGATTTAATCTGATTTCTTCGACTTAATCTGATTTGGTTTCCAAATAGTTTTAATGTGTACATCAAATGGACACTAGAGAGAATCCCCTTGGTATGGTATATATGTTTGAGACACAGATATTATTTCTGTTTGTGTATTCATATCAGGCACAGAGGCTTTCTTTTTGGAAGTCGAATATATCCACGAAAAATTATACTTTCTTATATTTAATTCAGTTATCGTTAATGCTAACTGATATATTAGAAAAATCCAGATATTTACATAATTTTTTTTCCCAACAGTTTTCCTTGGCCCTCCACAGGGATTTTATCGATTTTCAGTCGCAACAAAATTAACAAACATATTCAAGGTAAATCATGTTTATAGTGTAAATGCATAAGACAATAATAATTTTAAAAATTCAAAATACAAATGTTTCTTGAACTGTCTGGTTCACAGAAGACAAACATATTTTCAATAGTGTATTCATGGAATCCATGAAGAAAAAGCAAAACAATACAAACACATACATGTATCATCTTTTGAATATTGGGGTATACAATACTTATTTCTGACCACTGCTATAGTTATCTGGACCTGCTCGCACCATTCAGCTTAGAATAACAAAAAATTGCTCCACCAATCACATTGTTCCGGCCGAACAGCGCGAACATGCCCACAAAGAAAGCCAACCGGCACTGTATATCTGAAATAGTCGACACCAAGATGCATCGTCATGTAAACAAATTCCTGAATTGAAACCATTTTCTTGAAAAGTTATCATTGTACAATTCATATCTGCAATGTAATTTTCATTTTTTAAATAATTTATATGCGAAACTTTAATATTATCAAAATCGGGCAGTTGTTCTTTATTTTATATTTATACTATCTGTCCGACCACTATAGTATAGAATTCAGTTCATAATTATTCAAACTCTTAAACCAAATAATTTATCTGAGAATATCATTCTATTTCCGGTTCCAGTGTATATCCACTGTTCCAACCTATCCCAAATAACATGTGTACATTCACATAGCAGATGGATAACTGTTTCACTATGTTCATTACAAAATGTACATTCTTTTCTTGGGACTAAAATCATTTTAAACAGTAAATCATTCGTATATAATATACGTTGCAAAATCTTAAACTGGAACCATCGTAAGCTCACATCTATGGTACAATTAAATGCGATAGAACAATATGTTTCCCAATTTTTGTCATTCAAGTAAAAAATACATTTCTATTTAAGAAAGCTTTTGCATTCTACTTTCCTTTTCTTCAATAAAATTGCATCGATGTGTGCGCATCCTTTAATACGTTTCATAACAAGTGCCATTTTATCTGGGAAAAGGAGTTGTTGCACCCTGTTAAAAGTAGTACATTTGTAACCTTCATAAGAGATAAGAGTGTAGTATAAGCCGTGAAAATTTTTTTCCAAAAAGGGTTCTCTGTTTTACTTGCCAGTTCTCGAAAATAATTTCCCATTTATGATTTCAAGTCTTGTAGTCCAGGCAAAAAAGATTGTAAAAGACAGAGGATATTACTATCTATTGAGCCATATATACCGATTTCTTAATCCAGGAAATGTTTAATGATTGGCAGTATATGTTTATATCTACCATTCTGACCCCTCTGTCTCAGTAACTTTGCGACATTGATTTCTACTTATTTTATCAGGTTTCTCCCCCCAAATAAATACATAAAACTGAGCGTTTGTATCTTTCAAAAAATTACATAAATGCCAGATTAAAAAATGACAAAAGACTTTAAGAAATGAAGTAGTAACACATGTACTTTAAAAACTACATTGATTTGATAAAACATGCGATCTTGATTTTTACGGAAGGCTAAATATCCAAGTGTGACCGCAATATATTTTTTTTGCATGGGCCACGATGTCCCCCCCCCCCCCCCTTATTCTTTTGAACCTGAGACAAAGTTTTCACTTCTCAGGGCTATACCTGTACTTTGACGTGTTGTGTTTATTTCAACCACATATTAGAAAACATCGCACAGTCTCATGAGAAGGCGTTGCATTACATCATGGTACAGAGTAATACCAGTCAATATAACATACACAAATAGTTATACAATGTATGGTCAGTATGACAATACTCACAGTCTTATAGAGAAGAATTCTGTTCTAATGTTGAGGAGATTTAAGACGGGAAACGTCAAACAAAATAGCTAGAGTGTTGTAAGTATTAGAGGTGTATAAGCCGCTTCCGAGATATTGAAATGAAAAAGGAGTTAACACGAAAATTCAATTTTGAAACTGATTAAAATCAGTTCAAAGTATATATTTGTTCTCGATCATGTGCTTATTTGCTAATATTGACACAATTTATAGGCAAAGTTCAGGCTGGCCACATTTATGTGGCGATGATGTCAAATGTTGAATGAGAGATGGGGTGGGGGTTAATTCAAATCTTTGTCAAGTACCATCACTATAATATACCTTTGATCCGAATATTAACAACAATGGAGATATAAATGGGATTACAACGTCATAGACACTCTTATAATACGGTGATCAGGGGTGGATCCAGGGGGGGGGGGGGCGAATCGGCCCCTCTACAATGCACAGTACATGAAATTTGCACGATGACCGTAAATAATGTAAACATAAAAATCGTAGCCCGTAGCCACCTACGATGTCCCCCAAATCGCAAGGAAAATCGTAGACTAATCCATCGTATGATGACCGTAGCAAATGTAAACTAGGCATTAATGCTCAGTCTATTGAAACACGCATATATCATGATGTAAGCTGTATAGACGATTAAACTCAACCAAATTGTTTCCTTTCATTGTCACAGCGACATCTACTGGACAGATGTAAGCAGTGCTCCAAGATAAGGAAGGCATCCTCATCACATAAATTCCGAACTTTCCAAATAGAATTACTATCGATCCTATAGGTAAACAGGGCATAACCATTTACCTTTTTTATAACCATTGAGGGGGGGGGGGGGGGGGGGGAGGACTTCGGATTAGGAATTCATAGATTTGAAAGTGTTATCAATGTTCTGATCCACAGCAATGCCGGGATATTGATTTCAAGGATTTGATATCAATAAGGAAGTCAGGATTTGATATCAATAAGTTTGAATTGTTTTAACATTTGTGTCTAACGACCCATTCCGACATCATTGTTACTATGTCATACCTCCCCCTCCCTCCATCACCCAGCCTCCCCACCCATGTAATTATTAAGCTGTATCATTATCCATCTTAAAATATAGATATAGTCTAGTGGTTTATCACTACCTAACTGTACCTAACTCCAAAACCATTTTCCCTTCCCCAATGTTTCCCTTTTAAACAAAGGGGCACGAATTCTTTACTGGTGCGACTCCAATCACTCTGACAAAGGAGTTATTATAGAAAGCTCCTTGCTCTGATAGACCAGGAGATAGGGGGCTTTAATCAGATTTTTTGCTGGGAAAGGCTGGAAATGCTGA
The DNA here is from genome assembly GCA_025617745.1 of Heliocidaris erythrogramma. Taxonomy (NCBI): domain Eukaryota; kingdom Metazoa; phylum Echinodermata; class Echinoidea; order Camarodonta; family Echinometridae; genus Heliocidaris; species Heliocidaris erythrogramma. Next base: position 11,667,562 of record CM046870.1, read on the forward strand.
TTAATGACCCTACTCACGACATTTGGGTCATTTTGGCCATTTTTTGCCAAATATGACCATTTTGGTCACTTCTGGTCAGAGGTATTTATCCAATTCGTTATTATCAGCGAAGAACATTGGATAGGCCTATCCTATGTAAAAAGGTGCCCTGGATCGAGGAAAGTGGTCTTATTGACCCTACTCACGACATTTTGGGTCATTTTGGCCATTTTTGCCAAAAATGACCATTTTGGTCACTTCTGGTTAGGGTTTTTTTTTATCCCTTTCGTTATTATCAGCGAAGAACAATGGATAGGCCTATCCTATGTAAAAAGGTGCCCTGGATCGAGAAAAAGTGGTTTCATTAAAGATAAAGATAAGATAAGATAACATTTTATTCACTCTATCGACCCCTCTCGGGGTATGAGAGCACAACGTATTTACAATAATATAAATGGTATATTGAATACTTGTACATGGGTATACAGTTTACATAATTTATTAAACAACATTTCTCAACGAAACATTAAAAAAACAACCATAAATATATATACAGTGTAAATACAACTAAAGTACTAGACGTATAGGGTTTTTAACTATTCTACCACTACGTGTAACTACCTGACTTTGATTGTCATCTACAACGTCAACAACTGATCCTCTTTGGATTTATAACTAAATTGCTGCATAATAATTTTAACAAATTTCACAAGCTTTTTAAGCTGGCAAGCATTTTTTGTAAGAAGAATTTCAGCCATTACTGCTGTATTTGGTCTATGTATATTAAAATCAGACAAGTACAGTTTTCTCTCATTAATAAAAATGGGCAAAGAAGCAAATAGTGATATTCATCACCAATATCTAATAATAATAATAATAATATGTCTTGTTCACCCAGGGTAGCCTCATCAGTATTATATACTGTTAAATTAGAGTTGAAACGATTAATTAATGTTTTCTGAAGCTCATTTGGGTTTTCAGCAAAAATAAGAGTATCATCAGCATATAACAAACAATAAAGCCTGAAAAATGTTGAATATCTTCATCTGACAAACTATCACTATAAACATCATCCATAATAGAAAGGCCCCCATAAAATTTACTGATATGACTTTCGAAATCATTCAGAAACATAGCAAACAACAACCTACATTACACATAAAATATTCTGATAACTGACCATTTAAGTTAACGCATGATTTGGCATGTTTATAGATATTATTTATAACTAAAAAAACTTTGCCCTTAACTCCGGAAGCCAAAATTTTCAACCATAAAGATGATCTATCAATCAGATCAAAAGCCTTTTTATAATCAATAAATGCACAATACATCCTTTTTTCATTTGCAAAAAGATATCAATAATACATTTCAGTACAAAACTATGATCAGTTGTTGAATAGCCTGACCTGAATCCAGCCTGTTCCTTGCCTAAAATCTTATTACAATCCAAAAAAATGTTATATTCTATTTTGTAAAAATTGAAGTAAACAGCTTCCCTAAACAGCTATGAAGTGTAATACCCCTATAATTATCTGGGTTTGTGTCCTCGCCTTTATTTGTAAAAATTGGGACGATAATCCCTACACACCAGTCAGTTGGTATAATACCATTGTCTAGCACAACAACAACAAAAAAACATTATTTAATTTAAAATACTAATTGGGCAATTTTTAAAATATTCATTTCTCGTCAACACCTTACATGGGGGCTGCCATTTTCTTGATGATATGGAGTTGTACATGAAGCACTGGTAACCGTTCCGGTCAGGAAGATATTTTTAATCCTCAAGCTAAATTGCTTCTCTTCATTATAAAAAAATCCTGATATATGGTGGGAAATACATACCAGGTGTATACATATATTCTAAATTTGAAATTTATAGATTTCTTTTTAAATTTTCTGGTTTTGCTAAATAGACATCAATAAGCCACTTCGGAGATGCAATCTGAGCATGAGCAGATAAAGGTCATCTGTACCAAATTCTAAAACCCACTGACACTAATATTCGATATGTGCTCATGAATGTCATGTAATCATTATTCAATTATGCACAATGGTGCATTCCATGATATCCAGGTGGAAGTATTCTTTTTAAAGGGGGAAACAAAAGCTATTCATGAGGCACCTCTATCACTCCCAGAGTTATTTTTCTGAAGTGCACATAAAGGGACCCTCCATGTCTAAAATATCTGTGGATATTTGGGGTCATTTGTACCATGTGCTAACCCCGAACTGACTTATTTCTTGGGCTTGTCTGGCAGAGCAGAACATAATTTATTCAACGTGCATTCTGACTTTTGAAGTCCATTATCTCAAAGCAGGTGAATGCATACTTTGTCACTACTGACGCTCGGGAAAGTTATCATCCATAAATTTGAGTTAATTCGCTCCGTCGCGTACGTCATAGTATCAAGAAAATAGATTTATATTGAGTAAAATCGTAATTATCAAAGAAATATAAAACACATTTTCGTTTTTAGAATATATGTATAAATCTGTTAAATACTTTAAATCTCAAATGGGATTTTATACCAGGAAGAAAGACAATTTTGCATTCGGATTAAAAATATCTTCAATGACACATCAAAAAAATGGCAGCCCCCGTGTATCGCTAGCAGACGATAAATCTTTCTGAGAAAATCTTGCTTTATACCCATCTTGTATATTTTAATGCAAAACTACGTAGGACAACAAGAAAGAATAGATTACATCTTTGAATATAGGCACATTTATATTTTGAGGTTAATTCCCCCTTAAAGGGATACGCCACCGGGCGGCCTTGGTTAAATCAGGATTGCGTAAGCGCCATTCACTCGTACACAAAGTTTGTGCGTCGAACGCGTCCGTTGGACTAAGTGGGATTACATTTCGACTGCACGAAGCCGACCGAATCTCGCACGAGAGCTCGAGCTCAGGCGGAGCGTGCATGTTTGTGCGGCGACCAGACTATACGAGGTTTGCGGCTGCGATTGAGTATCCCTTTAATGTAGAAATGTGCGCTGATTCCAGAACAAACAACTCATTGAATGAAGTTATACCATTTTGGTCATTTTGGCCTCTTTAACTCTTTTTGACCATATGCATGATTTATATTAAAAACTCGGAAAAAAGTGATCACCAAGGTATCCATTGGGCTTCCCCACCCAAATATGAATTTCGATGGGGAAGGTTTGATAAGCTCATCACATGTAAAATTTTGCACCGTTTCCAAAAATGTTACTTTTACTGACCTCACTCATGACATTCCGGTCACAATGGCCACTTTGGGGCCAACAAAATGACCAACGATATCATTCCTTCTTTGTCTGAAACGTGTTCAAATTTTTAATCTGAACCATTTGTAGGTGAGTTTTAGCATCCAATTCTAATTAAAAATGTGTGTTGATTCCAGAACAATCTATCGAGTAGATGTATCCTGACATTTTGACCATATCGGTCATTTTAGTCACTTTGACCCACATTGACCATTTGCACAATTTCTATGAGAAACTGGAAATTAGTAAGCTTCGAGGCTTCCATTGAGCTTCACCACCTAAATACGAATTTTGATGGGGAAGGTTTGATAAGCTCATCACATGTAAAATTTTGCACCGTTTCCAAAAATGTTACTCTTATTGACCTCACTCATGACATTCTGGTCACAATGGCCACATTTTGGCCAGAGAAATGACCAACGAAATCATTCTGCTTTGTCTGAATCGAGATCATGCAGATTTGTATACTGAATCATTTTGTAGGTGGGTTCGGGCATAACAATTGTAATTAAAAAAATAATTTTAATTCTAGAACAATCTATTATTTGGATGTATCTAAATCATTTTGACAATTCGGTCATTTTGTTTTTTTTGACCCACATTGACCATTTTGAATAACTTCCATTAAAACTCGGAATTAGTGAGCATGAAGGTTTCCATTGGGCTTCATCACCAAATAAGAATTTAAATGGGGAAGTTTTAAGAAGATGTAAAATTTGGCGCTGATTCCAGAAATGTTATTCTCATTGACCTCACTCATTACATTCTGGTCATAACGGTTACACCTTGGCCCCAAAATGACCAACGATATCCTTCCTCTTTTTGTCCGAAATCAGGTCAAATTTAAAGGAGGGTTTATAGACACCCAAGTACTTTGGGGAAATATGTTATGGGTCCAGAAGAATCAATACATCGTATGCATTAAAACCATTTTGAACATCTCGAACTTCGGTCATTAGCCACTCTGACCCAAAATGACCATGATTTCCAAAACAAACATTAATTTCTGTTAGCAGAGAGGTTTGCGTTGGATTTTAGGTCTAATCAGTACATTGGTGGGGAAGGTTTGGAAAGCTTTTCCTTCTTAAAACTTCAAACCGATTAAAATAATGTTAGTCTTGTTGACCTCACTCATGATATTCTGGTTACTTTTTGGCAAAAATTAAACCATTTGTGTCATTTTTTGTTTTCTGTTCTTTCTTTCTTCTTTGTTCATGTTGGAGTGGTGGGGGCGGGTTAGGGTTAGGCTGATATCTCATGAGAAAAGATTGAAGAAGAATCGTTTGAATGGTGGGAAACGAGGATTTGATATACATATTTCTTGTAGAAATGTGCCTTGATTGTAGTAAAGGTGGTTTTCGTGACACCATTAACAACAATGTAGTAATTTAAGCACTTTAATGTCCCAGTTGACCATTAATATATTAATATATATAACGGTACCTATGATTCATCTGTGCAGTCCCATAAACCATTTTTCCTTCCCCAATTTTTTCCTTTTAAACAAGGGGCGCGAATTCTTAAGGTGCAACTCCAAACACTCCGACCAAAGCACAATCGAGCAGTACAAATTGGTGACCAGTTAAAGAAGCATGAAACGAACGTTAACTCAAACGAAACTTTAATAGTGAACAAGAAGATTAAACAGTAATGTTTCATTTGAGGATCATGTTTTAACATAATAATAATTTTGAATATAAATTTTACTTCCATATGAATGGTTACAAGATTTTAACCATTATGATTCTAACACATTTTTCGTTCTAAAGAGCTTATACCCCAGTCACACCAACAAGATCGATACCAGACCGAGCAAAACCTTATACCCCAAATGACAAAGAATCGGTCGGTTTGGAGTTTGTTGGCGTTGCCGAGAATCTGTCGGTTGAGAGTCGGTTTGGAGTTTGGTGGTGTTGCCGAGAATCGATCGGTTTAGAGTCGGTATGGAGTTTGGCAGTATGGCCAAGAACCAGTCTGTTTAGAGTATGTTTGGAGTTTGGTGGCGTTGCCGAGAATCTGTCGGTTGAGAGTCGGTTTGGAGTTTGGTGGTGTTGCCGAGAATCGATCGGTTTAGAGTCGGTATGGAGTTTGGCAGTATGGCCAAGAACCAGTCTGTTTAGAGTATGTTTGGAGTTTGGTGGTGTTGCCGAGAATCGATCGGTTTAGAGCCTGTTTGGAGTTGAAAGTGTTGCCGTGAATCGGTTGGTTTAGACTCTGGAGTTTGGCGGTGTTGACGAGAATCGGTTGGTTTAGCGTCTGTTTGGAGTTTGGTGGTGTTGCCGAGAATCGATCGGTTTAGAGTCGGTTTGGGGTTTGACGGCGTTGCCGAGAATCGGTCGGTTTAGCGTTAGGTTGGAGTCTGGCAGTGTGACTAGGGTGTAACAGGATCTGTATTTTTCACATGAAAAATCATAGTGCAATAGAACTCGCGTGTGTGCGTATTGCCAAATACTTAAGATTTTCGTCTTTATACTAGATCTGTATATATGTAACAAATCGAATGAGCGTATACTGAGGATCATGTGTGGTATAATTATGTGAATACAAAAAACTCTGATGCCATTTGAGAGAGATGTAATAAAGTTGATTACTCATGCGTATTTTGCAAAAGCTGATTAAAAAACGAAGGATAAATGATGAAATCAGCATGCCCGTATCTGAAAATCAGGTTTTAGTTGCATTTTAGGTACAATTTTCAAGACCAGAAGGGTGTTTTTTGTGTCAAGCTGACGTCTAGTTATAATACGGGCCTTGATCAGGGTGTCACAGTATTGTACATATCAACTTAGTAAAAACTAGAGTTGTGTAAATTCTAGGGTAGGTTCATTTTGGTCAGAAATTCTTTTAAGAAGTGCATCTAAGCAAAAAAAATAATCCATTCAACTTCAAGTCTTGCTGACGTTCGTGAAAACTGATGAATCTTTAATAGAACAGGTGGAAAATAGAATGGAAACAAGATGGAATATGGAGCTTGGGAGAGGGAGATAGAGAGAGAGAGAGAGAGAGAGAAGGGGGTGTCTAGAAGAGTCGTACTCCCATACTCCTTTGTTTAAGACATGTCGGTCTATTGTTTAAAAAGGAACGAAAGAAAAAGAAAGAGCAGAAAAAAAGAAACGAAAAAGAAAATGGAGAGGCTTACTCGTTACAATACTAAAAAGCCATAATGACGCACGAAATTACCAGTCTCATAGGATCTTTTAGAGGGGTGTCGAGTACTTTTATTTAGAATAAAAACTAACACATGAGCAAGATAACACCATGAAATAGATAAACACTGCAATGCATGGGCAAGAACATGAAGGTAAAAACCAAGTGCTGAAACCACTTAAAAATAAAGAAAGGCTGCTACGATCTGCGTTTGTAAAATAATTATTATGATGCAAACTGAAAAAATCTAAGATAAACGCAAATACCATTGAATGAATAAAAGCAAGCCGATGCTATAATGTATGTAGACCCTACTAATGAAAGAAAGTGCTGTCTCAAAATATCAAAATATTATGGCAGTATTTTTAGGTAGCAGTGTCTAAAAAGCTGTATGATTTTTAGTCCTTACGTTACAGCAAAAGAGATGATAATAGTTATTGTTCAAGATCATGTAACTACTATGAACGCAAAAACAACATTTATTCATACGTGCTTTTTACTCGAACATATTTCACTTCAATCATTACCTCAATGAAATTATACCTAGAATTATCACGCTAAAAATACATTATTATACACTATATTTTTCACCACAATACTTAATATATTTTCCCCAATATGCACTGATTAATGTTGTATATTATATTTTTAAAAAGAACATAATACTGTACAAAAAGAAAGATGGAAAATTAACCGTTTCATGGTAACAGTAATCTTGGAATTGGCAAGAGCACATCATGATTACTGCTTTTTGTCAACTTGCTCAATTTTGGTTTAAAATTGTGAATGTAATTACACAAAACCCCATCAAATAGATCAGTAGTAATTCTCATTAGATATTTGGGGACCAAGATACCATTATAAACAAATTTTACAATCTAATTTTCCAAATACGCTTAGATTAAGGTTGTAGAAAAGGCAATAAATATTATTAGAAAATAGAACAGAATATCATGCAAAAAGAGAGAAAGAATTAACCGTTTTATGATATCAATAATCTTGGAATGAGCATGAACACAATGTACAAATAGATTTCTGCTTTTTGCCACCTTCCTCAATGTTGTTTTGAAATTGCGAATGTAATTACACAAAAACAATAAAAAAGGGTCATTTGTAATTCTCTCAAGATATTCGGGGCCAAGTGATCATTGTCTACGAAGAAATTTATACCTAGAATAATAACACTGAGAATATATGTCATATTATTAAGTATTCGGCGTCACCTGTGCCTGGGAGGGGAAAAGCGAACTGAATCACTGTAACCCTTAGGTCTCTCCTCCCGATATAACTGATTGGGATATACAGGTGTACCACTACACCGGGGTTTCCCCCTACTCTTATTCGAATAGTGCAGTGGGTTCTTAACGTGCAAAGGTGGTGACTTTCCTCTACACGGGACCTCCAGTTAACGTCCTATCCGAGGGACGGAGTGTTTTCCACTGTAACATAGCATGTGTCTATGAAACAAGGGAGGGGCACGTTAACACACAACGCAGGCTTCAGTCATCCGCCCGGGGTGGATTCGAACCCACGATCTTTGGTTCGACAGGCAGAAACGTTACCGACTGAGCCAACTCGCCTCCTCAATACAATATAAATATTCACTTTAGTATGAATGGAAATTGTAATATATCTTTTCCGAATATGCATTGAAGAAAGCAATAACTTTTATTTCAAAATAGAACAGAATAGGCTAGAAAATTGATCGTTTAATGATATCGGTGATCTTGGAATGAGCAAGAACACAAATGTACAGAAAGATTACTGCTTTTTATCACCTTGCTCAATTTTGAAATTGTGAATGTGATTACACAATAAAACCATTAAATATGTAAGCAGGAATAATCTGACGAGATATTCGAGACCCAGAGACCATTATCAATAATGAAATGAATTCCTAGAAAAATAACAGTGAATTATGATACAACATAAGACATAAGTTTTCACGCCAGTATTTGTGCAAAAAACATGTATTATTCATACATGTGAATTGAAGTATGAATATTATGAAAAAAATTGTAGTAATATACTATGTTCCAAATATACATTGACTTGATGTTGTAAAGAAAGGAATAGCTTTTATTCAAAAACAGAACATGGTATTGTATATACAAAAATAGCGATGAAAAAGTAACTGTTTCACGCTAACATTAGAATAAGCAAAATATTAATTAATATTGTTGATAAATCAATGCCTTTTCACTCTTGCTCAATTTTTGTTTTGATTTTTTTTGTAAAATGTGAACTTAAAAATCATCAAATAAGCGATTTCTAATTCTCACGAGATATGCGGAGCCAAGTGATCATTATCTACAATGAAATTTTATACTCAGAAAAACAGATAAGTATTCACGACAGTATTAATGGATAATAAAATGTACAATAAGAACATTTGTAATTCACTTTGTACAGAGGGAAAGTATAAAAATAACACCTTTTTGAAGTAATAATGTTTATCAAATAACAGTCTGAAGACAACAAATAACTTTTATTTTGAAGTAGAAAAGAACAGATACTGAAAACTAACCGTCTCACTTCATCAATAATTTTGGAATGAACAAGAACATATCTTTTCACTTTTCACACTTTCTCAATGTTTGAAACTGTAAGATGTAAACGCAAAACCATCTACTAAGCCCTTAGTTATTCTCAGGAGATATTCGAAGCCAAGTGACCATTATCTGGAATGAAATTCATAAATAGAAAAAATAACAGAGAAAATATATATGATACAATATAAGTATTCCTGACAATATGTATGCATAATTATAACAAGTATAACAAAACATAGATTGAAGGAAAATTGTTATAGTATAAGCTTTTTTCAATATGCAGTGATTAATGTTGTAAAGAAAGAATTAGCTTCATTTTGAAATAGAACACAATGATGTAGATATAGATTAGGCTATTTTGTCACCTTTCTCAATGTGGGTTTCAATTTGAAAATGTAACTGAATTAAGATCGTGAAATAAACCGTAAGTAATTCTCACGAGATATTCGGGACCAAGAGACATTATCTAAAATGAAATTTATTCTTAAAAAAATAAGAGTTGATATTTATTTCAATATAAACATTTACGACAATATAATATTCATAATACATGTGTTCAAGAACATGATTATGACTTTAGTGTGAATGAAATTGTTATAATACATCTATTCCAAATAATCATTGATTAATGTTGTAAAATAAAGCCGATATATTTTATTCTAAAAAGGAAAGGAGAACTTAATGAAAAGAAGAAATATTGAGGTATCAGTATTCTTTGAATGAAGAAAAACACAATGCAGATAGATTACTACTTATTACCACCTCGCTCAATATTGATTTGCAATCGTATTATATATATACATGTAAATGTAATCAGATAAACACCATATATAGGCCATTATTAAAACTGCATTCTCATAAATAGGACCAAGTGACCAGATAGATATTTATATTATGTACAGTCCATAATTTGGTTTCATGCCAGATAAATCAAATAATTAGATCGACATACATATAGCTTAATAATAAACAGGCTATTTATTCCATATGGTTTCAAAGGTTTAACGTTGGTTCAAAATTTCACAACACATGTATCAAGGAATAACATGCCCATAGTCAAAAGAGTATCTGCTACCAACATGACTCGGGGAATTAGCTCATTGATGCTAAAAGCTCATTGTGTATCCTGTGTAATATAATATAAAAAAAGGATTTCTATACAAGAGTCATTCAAAAATGTAATAACAAGCAGATCTGGAATAAAACAAATTTTCCGGATAATATCTTCCTTTCAGATATATCGACTACCAAGTATATTATTTTAAATTTGTACAACAACATAACATTATACACTTTTTATACGATTGCAATAACTGTCTTATTATTATTATTTTTATTTCAAATAATCAAGGCAGTATTAACGAGTGGTCAGATCCACATGTATTCCATCATAGATATGTGATTGTTCGAAATAATTTTAAAGCCAGCACTGATCCTCTATGTATAGGCAACTCCAAGCTCTTTTGTCCCCAACGTTACCGACAACATCTACGATTTTAGTATATCTCATGACTGTATCAAGCTGATAGCTCTACTAGAGCTATGATCAGACAAAATATCAATTAAAATGATATTTTTGGATGTCACGTCATGTTCGCGATAATGCAATTCAGTACTTGGTAACTTATATTTCTACCCTTCATATCATTATTTGTCTACTAATTCTGAGATCGTCCTCAAGAACAAGCGGGGGGTGATGCGGGGCTAAAATTCTGCCCAGGAATTTAGTTGTCCGGTTTCCTATAACTCAACCACAAATGGGTCGGCATACAAGCCCAAGTATCAACCGGCCCAATAATAAACCCTTATAACAATCCTTATTTCCGATTCTTCCCTGTGCACAGGGCTTCGAAATCCTCTCACAGTCCCATCAAGATGTTCTTCTTCAACCCTATTCGTAAATATATGGAAAAATAGTAGGAGAATGATAAACAATAAGAAATAGAAAGAGGATTAAGAGAAGTGGAGCAGGAAAATAGAAAAATGCTGACCATAATCTATTATGTTGTATGTTTTATGAAAATAATCATCTGTGGATTGTTATTAGGTTAGTCAAATTATATACTACAAATTATTCTTACACTTAAAGGTAAAGAAACGCAACTGTAAAAAATCCTTTTCTATTGTTTAGAGGCTGAATAGCTTTTCGAATACTTTGATGTTGTCTCTATAGCTAGCAATCATATTCCCTGATGACGTCATCATCACGCTGGATTCTAGAAGGTGAAGCCGCCTATCCGTCGGTGTGGTTGATAGAGGGAATGATGTCACTCTTTTCTTCATTACTCTTCCCCCACTCATCACCTGATCAATCACACACGTCTTGCGTTCAGTAGGGACTTTTAGAATTGCACGTCCACTTAGTCGACTGGTACGCAAGGACATCATTCTACGCCACTGCGCATGTGCCACTCGCCCTCTCCCTGTCCTCCTCCCTGACTTGCAAAATCGAGAACGTGTTCATTTCGTTTTTGCGGTGCTCCGAAATCTTCGACGAGGTTCACGTATATGACGTCATCAGAACAGCTCAACTATCATGCTCATCCGTTGAGTGTGTACTTCCGGCTGACGTCGACGGTACGTACACGTCGAGTGAAATCTAAAATGATCAGAACTGTAGTCAACATGGGCAGTCGACGACGTTGACATGCGCGAATTAGTCGACTGGGACGAAGTACTAGTCCACTGCTTCTAAAAGTCCCTAGTATCTGATGTCACGACGTAGAGGTTGCCCGTCATAGGATCAATGTAGTGTCCCTGTATTAGAGAGTTGCGACAACTGGGGATTTGGACGCCATTTTGTTTCCACTATTACGTAACATTTCTATTCAATTTCGATGAGCACCTGGGTGTTCTCAATAAAAAGAATTCGAACGCCATTTCGTTTCCAGTAAAGTGGGACGTCCATGTCGCAACTCTTTAATACAGGGACACTAGATCAATGCAGACATTCCAGATTACATCACTGTAGGGGATTACCCTGAAAGCACCCTCTCTGTCGATGATCACACTCTGCGATGTACGCGGTGATTCTGACTGTGATCTATCGTATGGGGCGCCAAGTGTAAAGTGGCTATTCCGTTACAATATTGCCTCATTTCGTGACAAAATTCACTCAAAACTGTCTTCTGTTACAAAATTATTGAACAACGGTTCATTTTGTTACAAAATGAATTTGGAAAAGTAATTCTGTAACAAAATGGGGGGGGGGGGGGGGAGAAAGAAAAGGAAAAGGAAAAAATAGGGGAGGAAAACTTTAAAATATAAAACATATGAATATTATTTTTTTTTCTTAAAAAATTAAGTTTGATTATGTTTGCCACTACTTCATTTTGTACTTGTACTTCCATACCCTTATGGTTATTGGTTAAAAAATAATATTAGTTACACCCTGCTTGTGGCCGAATGGAATATGCAACCAGAACGTAGATATTTCCCGTATTCCGTGAGAACAAGCAGGGTGCAACGATTTTATCCCTTAAAGTGTACACCTATAATTTATTGGTCAAGAATACGGAATTATCTCTCAGACAAATTGACCAATCAGATTACGTATAATAATAATAATCGTATTAAAATATATATGAATCGATCACAACTTGTTCTTTGATTATTTCGTGATTTTTAGGTCCTGAAATAATATTTTCTGGTCAATTTCTGATTGAAAATTACTGAAATAAGCCCTAGCAATCTTGAAAGTCCCTCTTTATTATCTCTTGGCTGCTCTGGGATTTGTTTTCGGCTGTTGGCTGCTGTTGGCTGTTGTTGGCGGTTGTTGGCTGTTGTTGGCTGTTGTGGGTAACGATTACAAAATAAAGAGTAACGATTACAAATGCAAGAGAAACGATTACAAAATGAAAATGGACAAAATGATTTTGTTAATTCTATTTTGTAACAGAATGATTTTGTTATACGAAATGAAAATGGACAAAATCATTTGGTCCTATCCATTTTGTAACAGAATGATTTTGTCATACGAAATGAAAATGGACAAAATGATTTTGTTAATTCTATTTTGTAACAGAATGATTCTGTTACAAAATGAAAATGAACAAAATCATTTTGTCCTGTCTATTTTGTAACAAAATCATTTTGTTACAAAATAGAATGGACAAAATCATTTTGTCCTATCCATTTTGTAACAGAATGAGTTTGTCATACGAAATGAAAATGGACAAAATGATTTTGTTAATTCTATTTTGTAATCAGAATGATTCTGTTACAAAATGAAAATGAACAAAATAATTTTGTCCTGTCTATTTTGTAACAAAATGATTTTGTTACAAAATAGAATGGACAAAATTATTTTGTCCTATCCATTTTGTAACAGAATGATTTTGTCATACGAAATGAAAATGGACAAAATGATTTTGTTAATTCTATTTTGTAACAGAATGATTTTGTTATACGAAATGAAAATGGACAAAATCATTTTGTCCTATCCATTTTGTAACAGAATGATTTTGTCATACGAAATGAAAATGGACAAAATGATTTTGTTAATTCTATTTTGTAACAGAATGATTTTGTTATACGAAATGAAATACGACAAAATCACTTTGTCCTTTCAATTTTGTAACAGAATGATTCTGTTACAAAATGAAAATGAACAAAATCATTTTGTCCTGTCTATTTTGTAACAAAATGATTTTGTTACAAAATAGAATGGACAAAATTATTTTGTCCTATCCATTTTGTAACAGAATGATTTTGTCATACGAAATGAAATGGACAAAATTATTTTGTCCTGTCAATTTTGTAACAAAATGATTTTGTTACAAAATAGAATGGACAAAATTATTTTGTCCTGTCAATTTTGTAACAGAATGATTTCGTTACAAAATAAAATGGAAGTGTGAATGATTTTGTCACGAAATAAATTTTTGTTACAGAATGGAAGTGGTCAGAATCATTTTGTTACAGAATTACTTTTCCAAATTCATTTTGTAACAAAATGAACCGTTGTTCAATAATTTTGTAACAGAAGACAGTTTTGAGTGAATTTTGTCACGAAATGAGGCAATATTGTAACGGAATAGCCACTTTACACTTGGCGCCCCATACTATCGATGCGCATAAATAACATAAAGCTACGCCATGTGTTTTCGAATACAATTTGATTTCTTCATCGTGTATTTCACAATATAGATTGGGCCCACCCTTTCTTACTTTCCCGATGCATCCCTCTTTGGAGGCGCAGTTCGTGCAGAGCTTCTTCCTCTCCTTCACGTAGTACGTCACATCTGTAGTCGCCTTACAGTCGTCTCCTTCACATGTGCCTTCAGCAGAGCTGAATTCAGACGCCATGCTGATCAGTATTGACCTGCAGAATATAACCAACATCATAATTACATTAATAGAAGGGAGGATGAAAGGGAAAGAAAAAACAGAGAGAGAGAGAGAGACGTATACAACGGCGAGTGGCATAGAAACAGAATAAATGTTAAATAGAGGGGGAATTTCTCCATAACAATATCAAATACAAGCAAAATGAAAGAAAACGAAACATCATTTTCCCTATGCGACCCTACACCCTCCCTCGTAACGCAGCCCCTTAAACACAATGATCACTGTTAGGCGTATCATTACTTGGTACACGTTAGCAAAGAAAGTCGAGAGATTTTGTGAAATTATAGGTACTATTTAGTTCTGATTATGTTCACAGTGAACTAAAGAAACAGAAATATTCAGACGTTATCACTACTTCATAATTATCATCGCATCATCGATGTCTAAATGATTTTTACTTTCGCTATCAGTGTCACTATCATTTTCTCATCATCATCGTTCCCGTCGTAGTGAACATCATAATTTTGACCATCGTCTGTTAATACAAGCATAACTCATATACAAGAAGAGAACAATGTAAACAGAGACAAGGTGTTTTAATATGTTTTTTTTCTTTGAAAGGATGCGAAAGATAATGAAACTATGGAGGGGGGGGGGGGGGGTGTAAGAAAGGGTCGGTGAAGAGAAGACAGGGACTAGAGGGAGAGAGAGAGAGAGAGAGAGAGAGAGAAAGAAAGAGAGCGGGGTGCATAATACACGTGTTCCAGCGTTTGTGATTGTGCATCATTGAGAGATACATATCGAGATTTGATCACTCATAAATCAATAAATACATATCGTCCGATCCAGAAAGGGTGTAGGGGATGTACACCCCTCCTTTTTGCTGGTCAATTCCAATAACATTCACGAAAATACATTTGTGTCATCGAGTATAATATAGTTGATTTCAAGTAATTTATTATATACCTGCGTGATAACCTGATGAGTGGAGGTCGAAAAGCTTCGTTATCATGTCTCTTTTTCGTGCCATATTGAAAATACATTTATAAGTAAACATATTGGATCAAGCATAGTAATTCGTTTTTTTAATTATAGGATTTTTTTTTTTGGGGGGGGGGGTGTCGATTAAAAAAAAAGTTATCACTTTTGCCACTGAATATTATAAGCAGCAGTTGGTATCAAGTAGCACTAAATTCTTTGAATAGTTGTCATAAAATTGTCAACATACATTTGGAAAGATCAATGAAGTCTCGAAGAAAAAAATATTTGATTTCTATTTGAAAATTATTGGTCCGGATAACCAACCTGCCCGGACACACAACGTGTAGATTAATATGTCTTCCATTTCCGTGTTTAAAACCCACCTTGTTTTTACTCTATAAAAGCGACCCTCATTATAGCTCACCTTAGCTACACGTTTGTTGCTGTTTAAACCGTCATAATATCAAGTCCAAAAGAAAGTTGACCACCTAGACACTCCTTAAATGACTGAAACTTTGTTGGAAGAACAATACATCAATCAACTTGTAAGCTGCATGTGCGCTGTGCGTCAGGTGCAGTCAAGATGGCGTCTAGTCAGGGGCGGCGGAACGTCTTTCAAGGTGGGGGGGGGGGGGGCACCAACAAAAAGGGGCACCTACAAAGGGTGAAAACAAGGCGGAAAATGTCACTTTGAGACATAAGTATACCGCTACATTCTGATTAATACACTATAGAGGATCATTTTCGACACATTATTGTTTATGTCTTAACATGGTTCTAGATTTAAAGAAAAATACTTTGCAGTTGAGTGTAATGGTCTGATTATTCGTTTGCAAGCGAGCGAAGCGAGCGAGCCAAATACTGAAGATATTTTGAATAGCAGCGATTTTCCTAATAATGATAAGAAGACAATGGTAAATGCGAGCGAGCGTAGCGAGCGAGCTTTGGAAAAAAATTAGAAAAACGTGTCCTCATTCTTGTTATGATTTAGGGGCACTGCTCATTCTTGTTTAACTTAGGGAATTGTGCCCCTCCTGCCTCCTACTCCACTGCCTTTCATTGTGCTGATATCAGTTGGGGAATCTATTATTATGAAGCCTCTCTGATTTTATGAAGCTAGGTAGGCCTATGTGGCTATATTGTGGACTTTAGGGCACAGTTTGTAAGGCAGCGACAACGGAGTATATAGGTACAATACGTAAATGTGTATAGGTATATAGGTAGGGCACTTATCAGAAGACAAAAGGGGCACTTACCAAAAAGGGAAATAATATTATTAGAAAGGAAAAAAGGGGCACTGATCAGAGTTAAAAAGGGCACTTATCATAAGGAAAAATTGCACTATTAGAACGGAAAATGGGCGCCAATCAGAAAAAAAAGAAACACTTGTCGGATTTCAAAGGGGACACCTTTCTGAGCTTAAAACGGGAACTTATCAGAAGGTGAAAAGGGCACTTATTAGAAAGAAAAAGGGGCAGTCATGTAAAGATAAAGGGTCACTTATCAGAATAGAAAGGGGGCATTTATAAGAAAGGAAAATTGTACTATTAGAGCGGAAAATGGGCACTAAGTAGATGACAAACAAAGGCACACATTTCAAAAGGGGCAGTAATGTATGAAGTTAAAGGGGGCACCTATCAAAAGGTGAATAAGGGCATTTATCAGAAAGAAGAAGGGGCGCAGTTATACGAAAGAAAAGGGGCACTAACCAGAAGTGAAAAAGGACACTTATCAGAAGGAAAAATTGCATTATTAGAAAAAAACAGAAAATGGGCACTAATTACACAAAAAAGGGCAATCATTAGATTTTATAAGGGGAAGTAATGTCTGATGTTAACGGGGGCACTTATCAGAAAGTAAAAGGGTACTTCTAAGAAAGAAAATGGGCACTTTTCATACATAAAAGGGGCACTTTGGGGTCACTTGAAAAAATTGTGCCCCCCGTCTCGACCCCCCCCCCCCCCCGCCCCGGGAGCGCCGCCTCTGCGTCTAGTTGTTTACCGTCCAACTATTCAGCAATTGGCATTAATGTGCCTCATAGCCGAGTCACACCGCAAAACCGACAACACATCGACTCCAAACCGACTGATTCTTTTCCATTGGGGATAATGTTGATATTTTTTGTTCGGCCTGTTGTCTGTCTGATATCGGTTTCTTTGGTGTGACAATTTCAATATCAACTTCCATGCATACATGTATTCAATGCAGAAATATGGCAAGTAAGGGGGGCGGGGGTGGGGGAAGACTGAAAAAGGCACTGCTTTGCTAAAAATGATAAAATGATATGAATATGAATAGCATGCAGGCTTTAAACATCGAAATGTATTTGCATGACTCATGAGGTAAGAATGATTTTGCTTTTCAATTTGTTGTTGGGTGTTCTCATTGGCCTGTATTAATAAAAGTTGACTTTGTTAACTCTGGCTTAACTTCATGTTTCGTAAAACTGTCATTGATGACAAGTTGCAATAACTGTTATAAGCTACTGAAATCCTTGCATCTGATTGGCTGAGAGCAAATTTGTCGGTAAAAATCACTGACAAGACACTTGATGAAATGCCCCACAGGATAGTGCCTATCCCTTTTGCCATGTATTCAGACCTGGACTTATTTCAAACATTCAGAATCAGCAAGAATCAGCATTACACCATAAGAATATCATACGTGTGAAACCCTACATCCATACGTTCCGTTAATTAATCTACGTTCCGTTAGTTAATCTTTTTTGTTTACTTTTGTTTTAATAAAAAGGGAAACCGTTAATGCAGATTACGGAGCGCTATAATGTGTAACTCCCTTAATCCTGTGCCAAAATCACTTTGTTACAGAATCAGCCTGACAAAATTTGCTGTCTAGGACGAAATCAGTCCATTTCGGTGCAGAAGCATTTACTTTGCTACGGATCACCAGTATTATCTTTAATAGGCGACTGGTAAACATAATAAAATATCTTCGGACCCGCCTAAAGCAATTCGAAATGTAATGTTCGATAGTTAATACTAAATCCTCACGCTATATATCCTGTACTACTATACCGGTGTTGGCACGATTTAAATCAACTTGAATGAAATCGCGATTGAAATCGCTTTGATATCTTTATTTTAAATCACTGATTTAAGGACGTTCCACAGTTAAAGTCAAATCCATGTCATTTTCACAAAACTTTGCATGCAGTTACTTTGGTCCATGAGAAGCCCAAATACACATAGAAAAGTATAGGTCCATGTGCTTACTTTTTTTCTATGGGACACTGAACTGTGCCATGATTGGGTGTCAGCTAGAATGACGTAATCGCAGGTTTTTGTCCATTGATAGGCCTCAGAATTCCCAATGTCATATACAAATCCCCATTATTCTGTCAAAATCCATGTCAAATTCGTAATTTTTCCCTGATTTGTAGAGAATTATATACTGCAGAAGGAGGAGGTTTAAATAAGGGAGGGGGGTCCATGTACTCGTTTTTGTGCTAGCAGCGACCTCAGGTGGCGGAAAAGTCCAAAACTAGCAAAAACTGCACATGGCTGGCTGGTTTACCTGTCTGGGAATTGGACGGGTTCGAAAAAACTCTACTGTACATTGAAAATCCATGTCATATTCGTAAATTTGTCCAGATTTGTAGAGAATTATATACTACAGAAGGAGAACGTTTTAAAAAGGGGGGTCCATGCACTCGTTTTTGTGCTATAGCAGCGCCGTCATGTGACGGAAAAAGTCCAAAACTCGCAAAACTCGCAAAGCTCGCAAAAAACTGCACATGGCTGGCTGGGAACCTGTCTGGGAATGGGATGGGTTCGAAAACACTCTACTGTACACTCAAAATCCATGTGATGTCAGATTCGTAAATATTTCCAGATTTGTAAATAATCATATACTACAGAAGAAGAAAGTTTTGAAAAGGGGGGTTAATGCACTCGTTTTTATGCTAACAGCGCCGTCATGTGACGGAAAAAGTCCAAAACTCTCAAAACTCGCAAAAACTGCACATGGCTGGCTGGTTTACCTGTCTGGGAATGGGATGGGTTCGAAAAAACTCTACTGTACATTGAAAATCCCCGTCAGATTCTTAAATTTGTCCAGATTTGTAGAGAATTATATACTGCAAAAAGAGAAAATTTTAAAAAGGGGGAGGGGGGGGGGCGGGCGGGCGTCCATGCACTCGTTTTGTGCTAACAGCGCTCTCAGTTGGTGGAAAAAGTAAAAAAATATATATATATTTTTTTTTTGAGAATATGTCTGGGAATGGGATGGGTTCGAAAAACTTTACTGTACATTCAAAATCCATGTCAGATTCGTAATTTTTTCCAGATTTGTAGAGAATTATATACTACAGAAGGAGAAAGTTTAAAAAAAAGGGGGGGGGGGGTCCATGCACTCGTTTATGTGCTATATAGCAGCGCCGTCATGTGACAGAAAAAGTCCAAAACTCGCAAAACTCGCAAAAACTGCACATGGCTGGCTGGGAACCTGTCTGGGAATGGGATGGGTTCGAAAACACTCTACTGTACACTTAAAATCCATGTGATGTCAGATTATCTTCTGAATTAGCACATTTTGATTATGACATTTCACGGTTAACGAAGGTGTCAACTTCTTTGGCTTGCTCTCTTTGCTCGCTCACTGAATTGAAAAACTAGAAAATTAATACACAATGTTTTCGGGCAAAATACGTCAGTCCCATACATTTATGTATGTATGTGTAATACTCAGTGGCCCGCGACGTATAATTTCAAGAATATTTCTGGCCCATCTGACAAAATAATTAAGAACCCAGGGGCGGTATTCTGAAAACTATGTTAATTGTCATAACAAATTGAAATTGCTAATCATTGGTGCTTGCGCAGATGTCTTTGTTAACGTTATGATAGCACAGCCATCTTTGCGCAATCATTAACCAATGACTTGTCCTGATTTTGATTTGTTATGACAATTAACATCGTTTTACTAACATAAAAGTTAACATAGTTTTTAGAATACGGCCCCAGGTCATAGACAAATGATTTTTTGGCATATAATTATTTGACTTTCTTTCTCCAGGGGCGGTATTCTGAAAACTGTGTTATCTTTTGTGTTAAGGAAAATTGTGTTAATTGTCATAACAAATAGAAATTGCGCGCAATAAACACTAACCATTGGTGCTTGCGCAGATGTCTCTGTTAACTTTACGCGGGCACATCCATCTTTGCGCAATCATTAACCAATGACTTGTCCTGATTTTGATTTGTTATGGCAATTAACATCGTTTTAATAACATAAAAGATAACACCGTTTTCAGAATACGGCACCTGGTCTTTTTAGTTAGTGTACAAAAATGGGAGGTAGATGACCATGACTATGAATTCCAAAGGACATCTATCTTTATCTTTTTTTTCCTATACGACTAACTTTGCCTATAGAAAATTCATAAGGGTACATCGAATGTGTTCTTTCAGCTCAATTAAGCTAGTTAATATTTGGTATATTTTTCACAGGTACACAGAATTATTGATTTCATCTATTTTTACCGGGTTCGTCTTACTGCACACACTTGCGTATACCCATTAATTAAGCATTGTGTTAAATGTGCGTATACATTGTCTTAAGTGCGCACAATAGTCTCCCGGGGGGGGGGGGGGGGGCATTTCATGAAAGGACTTGTCAGATATTTTATCCGACAAATTTGCTCTCAGCCAATCAGATGCATGGATTTCAGTAGCTTATAAACTTCGACAACTTTCTTTCATGAAACGCTCCCCCGGTGTTGTGATGACACATCCAGCCAGGGGGGTGTTTCATAAAGCTGTTCGTAAATTTACGAATGACTTTACGAACGACTGGAACATGTTCTTGGGTGCTATACTGATTAGATTCTCAATCATTTAGCACAAGAACTGATCACCAGTCGTTCGTAAAGTCGTGCGTAACTTACGAACAGCTTTATGAAACACCCCCCAGTTGCGTTTAAGTTTTTGACTTGCGTTGAATCGCAGCTTTTTATGCACGAGGGTCTTAGTAGTCGGTCTGCCCCCTTTTCTGCTGCCACTGATTCTTCCTTCAAGATGGTGCAATTTATGGTGCTTACCTATGGTGCTATGACAATTACAATGATTGACAATATGACCATGATTTTATTGCACCCATGTCACCCTAATTTGGGTATTGGGGACACCAATCATAAAACATACCATATACAATACCATTTCACAATAAATTAAGTGTATTTACAAGGAATTTACAATTAGGTATTTACAGAATAATGGGATAAGATATACAAATACTAAATAACAATGACAATGTCAATAACATGACAATGACATGTTTCTCATGTCACCCACAGAGAGGGTACTGGAATATACAATCATATGCATGTACAAATCATTAGTATTTCATAAAATAATTTACAAAGCATTTAGAGTAACAATGTTTAAAAATACAACAAAAAGAAAACAAATTAACAAAAAAAAAAAGATTTGATAATTACAGTTGAAATAATAAATAAGTGCATGAAAGCTTAAAATATAATTAGAATGTACAAATATTCCAAAGAAGGCAAGTAATTGCATTAGCATATCGTTGGCTGTTATGCCGCAATTAAATCTAAAGCTCAAATTTCGAGCGCCTTTAGAAACGAAGCATAATTTCCTGCAAAATTTTACAAGGTTGGATTGGATTTCTGGTTTTTCACAATTAAAGAGCTGATTCATTTTGAGTGTATTTGGCCGCTTAGTGTAATATTTTTGAAGATGAAATTTTCTTTCCTTATTAAAAGAAGGACAAATGAATAGATAGTGAAATTCGTCACCAATTGATTGCAGGTTGCATAGTGTACGAATTCTCATGTTTCTTTGAGGTTTTTCATATCTTCCCGAGACAACTGGAAGTCGATGGTTTCCACATGGGAATCTACAAAAAGTAATTCTATCTTTTTTATTCATATTGCTGAGGTAACTTTCTAGGCAAAGATTTTCTTTGAATATTCTATAGTTTACACAGTACACTGTGAAAGTGTGTAAATTGATGATTCCATGACATTCAAGTACTAGTTTATACAAGTACGCGATATATATGCGCGCTAATTCAAGAGCGCAAACTTTGCGCAGCAGTGATTGCTATGTGATGAAAGTTCTGCGCGCGATTAACAATTTCCATGACAAAAAAAGGTAAACAAAGGTCTACGCTATATAAAACATGCAATGCGCAATGAGTCGACAAGTCTACGCTGGCTTTTATTATTGCATAGAAGTCTACTTTCACGGAATTTAATTTTCACGAGCCGATGGACAAGCAAGAAGAATCATCACCGTCAACGGTACGTTGTTCATTTTAAAATTATTATTCTGATTTCGGATTTAAAAAAGCAATTTAAAATACAAAACAAGATGTTTTAGTTTTACGCATGAATTGCGAAGAATGATTCGACAGCATTGACACGTGGATCTACAACATTCAAACTACCAGCTTCCAAATCATACCACCCTCTTTGGTGCTCACATCTCCTACAGTTTCTGGAAGAAATTAGGAATTATATATTACCCATAAACGTCACCATGCTGCCCTTGAAGATGCAGCTTAAGGAAGTCATCTCTTTTTTTAAAGTCTTACTCTAGTCTTAGTCTTTGGGTTTGAAGGATTTTCGAGATAAGAGCAGCTGCTATCCGAAACGTCAATCAAAATCACTTCTTAAGCCCGGCGCACACTGCACGATCTGACTACGATGCGATTTTGGGAAAAGTTGTTATAAAATTTGATATGAACCTTCAAACATGTAAAATCTTCGTGATCAAAGTTCTGAATAGTAGTATGAATACTAAAATCGAAATTCCTTAGACCTCCCTAACTAAAGAAAGATTATTTAATATTTACGTTGAATCAAATTAGGCCTAGACTACATCAATATCCTGTATGATCACTTCACCTAATACCGGCCAGGTCATAATACCGACCATTAAGCGTATCATGGCATCTAGCGCGCGTCTTGCAAATCAACCCATGGGACTACGCGTAGAATGCCTAGCAACGTTGAGAACAGCCAAAATAGAGCAAGACGAGGAATAAAAACGTAATTATTATCAATTTATTGTTAATTTTTAATATTTTCATTAAAATAATTTCTTTTCATAAATTGCCATTGACTTATGTGCAGGGGTCGGAAATAAGACGCACTTCTCGACTATGCGTAAAATGAGATGACTCTATTGCGACGTCATTTCTACAAGAACGCGCAAGTATTATCGCTCGTCAGTACCTGGATCTTGTTCCCCAGTATTTGGGTAATAGTCTGATGAATTTTCATTAGGTTTCATGAAGAATCTTTCCCGTAGTCGTTGGAAACATCGTTAAGAGGTCGGTATTAGGTAAAGGCATCATATTTAATAAGACCTCGTCCTTTGCTTCCCACTTTGTTATGCGTCGTACCGAGTACGCCGAAATCACGGGTAGGATCGGTGTAATCCCTGCGTAGGTTATGCATAGGCTGCCGGACGATGGCGCATGGTTGCGTACCATGTGCATAGACACCGCGTACCAACGGCATATGCATTTGGCGTAGGGTTGCGTACGAATACGTAGGTCAGGTGTAAAGGGTACGTATACTACGTAGGCCTAGGTTTGCTTATAAATGCTGAACCCACGCTAATCAAAAGTACGCAACACTACGTCCTTCCATAGTAGGACTAGCGTAGGGTAGCGTACTATTGCGTAGGCATGGCTTACAGTAGCGTAGTGTTGCATAGACTTGCGTAAAATATGCATACTTTCTGCGTCCAGTGTTCTACGCTGAAAGTACGCGAAAAATTAAACATGTTTAATATTTTGCGTCCATCTCGCGTACCCCTTTGCATCCCTCGGTGTATTGCCACGTAGGGCAGCGTAGGGCAGCGTAGGGCAGCGTAAGCTCGGCGTAGTTGGTACGCCGCACTATGCAACTCTACGCAGGCCTGGTGTGAAAGGGGCTTAAGGGATGATGTTTCAGGACAGGAATTATTCAAGGGCTAATTTGGTCAGCTTTTCTTCTTCAAATTGGTTGCACTAATTTTTCATTTTCTTTTTCTTATCTGTTTTCTTTTCTTTTCTTTTTTTTCTTTTTTCTTTTTTTTTTTTTTTTTTTGGGGGGGGGGGGGCTATATTTTCAAATAAAAGGTCATGAAGATCTATATGAAATGAACATAGATAGGCCTACATTGATCGAAAGACTGTCGAAAAGTGACAAAATTGCCAATTTGCAAGGAAAGACAGCAATTCAATAGTTTTCATTATGTACACAGTAGATCTATAGGTCTAGGCAGAAATTCTTGCCCTGTCGATGGCATATTTTTCAGGGCGCTAGCTCTGCAAAAAAGTTGTTGAGCCAAATCACAAAATGTTTTCAATGGTCTCGAAAAATACCATACAGTACGGTGTACGTTTATTTAAAAAAAATCTTAATCGTTATCGTTATTGGACAAATGTGACATAGGCCTATGCTTAAACCTTTGTGAATTTCCTACTTTCATAACATAACATGAATACGAATGAATCTTCTTATTGTGTTTTCGTTTTTACAACTGTCGTTTATCTATATAAAAAAGTACAGTTCAGTCTTCTGGATGTCATCGGGAGTGAGGTTCTTAGCAGTGACACTACCCTATCATCAGATGACACCAGTCTCCGAGGAACCGATCCCCAAGACTCCATTCCTGAGTCCGAACGAGATGGAATTCATTCTTGCACACCAAGCCTAAGTTCCGATCAGGTTTGTCCCAAATTGGTGGTGTTTCCTAAAGAATCCCTTGATCCGCAAAAAAGGCAAACTGGGTTGAATTCAAAAGCTTGTAGTGGCGATTTGAAAACACTTGAAGCATCTAAGACGGATGGCAATAAAATCATCACACCAATGGGCATTGGTGAAAAGCCACAAGAGACGCCCGTTGAAGACCACACAAAATCTTCTACCAATAAGTACTCTGACGAGATTGAGCTTGAGCGCATTTCTGGTCCACGTAGTACTGCTGGAAAAGATATAGCTAATTCGAGTATCGATCAACGAAACACCAAAGAGAAAATAGAGTCAAGATCCAATTTAAAAGAGGGAGCAGTTAATCAGCTGGAAGATCACTCGGGGCAAAAGTCAAAGAAGAGTACAGACCAGCAGAGTGAGGAATGCTGGCGTCAGGATCAAGGAGATGAAACTAACGTAACGTTTTTGGAAAGCGCCTGCCGAAATAAGGATGACGGAAATCTTACCTCCTGCAACATGGAAGGGAAGGATAATCCGACTGCGTGCAGACGACATGGCGACAAAGTGACTGATGTGAAAGATGAAAAGGGCGCCAAGCAGATGAAGGATGCAGATCAGACGGAAAAGGTGACGATGCCGTCATCACGCAGCACTATCGGCCGTGTCATAATGATAGACGGCATCAAGTTTGTGGCAGTGACGTGTCTGCAGCCACCCAAGGGTAAGAAGGAATTCCTGATTATAAACGAGGAATGAATATAATAAAGACATTAACATGTTAATAACTACAAGACAATGGGACTACACAATTTAGTGTACGTGACCTATGGTGTATATGGTTTGCCCTCTGATATCATTGGAGACACTCTATATTTTAAGCTTGGTCAACAAGCAGGCTACAAAAAAAAATCCATGTAGGGTCTAAAATTATACTCTTGTTTTCATCATCAGATAATCAACAGATATGGATGGTGCCGGCAAAGTCTAGTCATCCTATGTGTCAGATCATAAACAGGTGGAATAATTATTTAGTGCTTATTCGCTACAGAATTTGTATCAAACTCTTCGTTTTCTTTACACTCGTGTTACTCCTACTCAGGAAATTGCAGAACTTGCCACGCGTTTGGATCTCTGCTCTACTTCTCTGCTCGTTCATGCTACATGTACATCTTGGAAGCAGCGGAAAAATTCTGCTCGGTGCAGTGCGCTAGGAAGTTCATCAACGTGAAACGGTACCATCTGACCCCGTCTCGTCAACCGTCTGGAGATATTGGTAGCAACGTATCTTTCCCTATATCTAATGTAAGTCAGGTTATCTGGTGTATTCCAGACACTAAATCAGCAACATAGTAGCATGTTCACCGCGAACTGCAAATTCATGTTTGCATGTCATTATCATTAATAATGATTTTGACACCGTCAGCGGCGAGGGAAGGTTTTTAAATTTGATCACGCGTCTCCCTTTTTACTAGCCATGTCTGCAATTTCTTTGTCTTGTTGACTTTTTTTAGGGGAAAGGGTGTAGGACATATTAATAATTTTTTTTTATCATTATGGAGACCCATCCACTCACCCATTATGAGACCCCCTGCAGTCTTGTATCCAGATACACTGGCAAACGGGGGCGGGCTTTACAACGGGTCATGGGCAGAGGAGGCCCCTTGCCCATGACCCATTGCTATTTTTGTTGCAGCTTTGGGCATTGTTCAAAATATAAAATTTAATACTCTGAAGATCGAGGAGTACGCTCCCCATCGTTGAGGGGAGTTTCATTTTCGGATTACGTCAGTTACTGGTACGGTCTTTTTTTAAAGAATCATATGGTTTATATGTATAAAGTGATTGCAAAATGAATAATGCAAACTATTTTATTAATATCTGGGCCTGTCTTATAAAGAGTTGCGACTGATCCCAATCAATCGCATATTTACAATCTCCTATCTGTTCAGTACAGACTTGCGTTGGATATCAGTTGCAAATTATTCGCAATCAATCGCAACTCTTTATAAGACAGGGCTCTGGTGTATGGGTTAATTATATCCACAGGGAGTGGCTCGACGTAATTAAAAGGACGCCTCGTATCAGCCGGGCTTATGATGTTGGAGTAAAGTGTCTGATCTTCTTTCACTTTTAATGACTTGCAGGCCCCAAGAGACCCAAGAGATGGGAGAGATGCCTGTGTTATGTCGAAAGTTACTTATTCAGGTGCAAGAGGTGTAAAGGGGGAAAACGTCACGAAATCTAAACCACCATCCCGACATGTCGAGACACTCGAAAGCATTTATGTTGATAGTTTGGTCCTTACAAAGGTCGACAAATCATGGGATCCTAGAAAAATGGAAAATCTACGTAACATCAAAAAACAAGGTACCTATCGGAGTCTGACCCCACCCCTTTACCGACAGCTTGGTGACTCTAAGCTCAGCATGTCGAAATCAGAAACGTTAGTTGTGGAAAAGTCTCAAAGATCCAACGAGCAACTGACGTCAACATCCTGTGACATGAAAACGATCAACTCGGAATGCACTCGAGAAGAGATGGCACATGTCGCGAGACAAAGTGGAAGAAGGAAGAAGAAAACTGATCGGAAAACATGGTCGAGTCAACGAGAAGGGTCTCCTGCGCAAGTTCACATAACTCCCACAGGCGATTTGACGAAAAAGAATAGAGAGGATTTATTCAAAGGACAGGGTAGAAGGTTTAGCTTTCCTCCTCTCTCTTCAACCGTTTGGAAACGAGATAATCTTAACAGTATGATCCGTACGATTGGAAATAAGGAAAGACTTGATGAAAGTGTGCAAAATATTTCGTCTTCAAGCGGGAAATCTCCCATCAAAAGATGCACGCTGCAGCAAGGTCATCAACATGAAGGACCCTCAAGACATTCAAACGGAGGGGAAGAAAAGGCAACAGTTAATGTCTCAAACAAACCTGTTCGCAACCATGATAAATCGACAAGAAGCAGCTCATCTAGATCATATACAAAGCTGTGGAAAAAGTATGGGAATAAATACCATGAATACAACTCACCTGAGCCGTCGTCGAAGGGACTAGTAGGATCCAACAAAACGGACACCTCTAGACGAAGCGTGGATGCCGGAATGAATCTGAATCAGTTTCACGAACGCAGAAGATCTCTCTTCAAGACTATGTTCCCCTTTCAAGACACTCTCGGACAGTCCAAAGGTATTCCCGATTCCGGGAACTCTCCGGGAGAGGAGACCCCTTCTGAGACAAGTGTTGTCAGAGATTGCGGCGACCTCTCCAAGTCGGCCACTGACAGAGTGGCACCTGGGTCACAAACCCGGATCTTAGTCGTTTCCAAAACGGGTAGTGAAGCGAAGGTCAGTGGTCATTCCAGTAGCAAAGTGTCACACAGGATAAAGTACAACGACAAACAGAACGGAAATAAACCAAACTCGAACTGGACAAATCTATTTCAGTTCATGATGGAAGCAGCCGATCGGGAAGAATCAGAAAGAAGGAAAGAATCTAACAATTGCGATGAGCGCCAGAGAGCGACCGCAAAGAGATCTTCTGCCAACGATCACGAGGTCTCATGCAAGACAGAGGCCACCAGTATGGCATGTCCTGAAGCTAGACTGTCGGGGGATGCAACGGAGGTGGTGAGGACACAAGACAATCAAAACTGTCAGGAGAAAAGGAAGAAAAAGAAGAAAAAGAAGAAGAAACGGAAGAGGAAGAAAGAGAAAAAGTCACGTCAGAGCGATGTTCAAGATGTCGGCATAAACAAAGACCTTGTCAAGCAGCACCATCATGACCATGACACCCCAATCCATGGCAGCCGGAAAGGGAAGGACAAGAAAAGACGGAGCAGACCGGAATTGGAAAGCCCCAGCTTCCCTGGAATCAAAGATGACCCTAATGTATGGCCTAAATGGAAAGGCGACGGCAAGAAAAGGGGGGTCTGCTCGCTAGTCATAAGGACCGCTATTCATAAAAAAAAATTATTCATAAGGACCGCTATTCATAATAAGACATAAGGGTTGCTATTCATAAGGGTAATTATTCATAAGGACTGCCATTCATAATAAGACATAAGGATCGCTATTCATAATATGGAAAGAGGGTCGCTATTCATAATACCAAATCAGGGTCGTTAATCATAAGGGTCCCTATTCATAATACGAAAATAGGGTCGCTATTCATAAAGGTCGCTATTCATAAAGGTCGCTATTCATAAAGGTCAATATTCATAAGGGTCGCTATTCATAATCACAGAATAGGGTCGCTATTCATAATAACATAAGAGGGTCGCTATTCATAATCGGAGAAGAGGGTCGCTATTCATAATCACAAAAGAGGGTCGCTATTCATAATCACATAAGAGGGTCGCTATTCATAATCACAAAAGAGGGTCGCTATTCATAATCACAGAAGAGGGTCGCTATTCATAATCGGAGAAGAGGGTCGCTATTCATAATCACTAAAGAGGGTCGCTGTTCATAATCACAGAAGAGGGTCGCTATTCATAATCAAAGAAGAGGGTTGTCATTTAAATCAAATAAGAAAGGGATATGGAGGAAGGACAACCCAAGGCCCAACGGTATTTTATTTAAGAAAGCTCTATACAATGCATTTCCGGTTTTTGTCAAATATATCCCTATTTTCTAAAAAAGTGAACTATATTTATCAATACTCCCCACACTTTGAAAGGCGCTTTGCCAGTGCCTTAATAATTAAAAAAACGATGTCTAATCCATACATCTACGTGGGAGGAGAGGACCCCCCCCCCCCCCCCCCCCCCATCCACACACCCAGATACACGCAGACATGTGCTTTGTTTTGAATATTGGAGTGTCATTGCCACGCCTATTTTAGAGTTAGGGGAAGTACTGGTTGTCTATTTATGTACCCTTTTCGTTCTTTCTTTTTTCTTTTTCCTCCTCTCTCTCTCTCTCTCTCTTCCTCTTTCCTTCCTTTTCCAGCTTCTTGTTTCTTTGTTTCTGCATGGTTTTCTGCAAGACATGGACCTCTTGCTTGTACTCTTATTTCCTTTTGTATACTGTTTACGTAGATTTATCATGGAATAATTATTGTCATGCCTCTTTCTCAATGTGTTAATATATTTTTGATACATGTGCATTAATATATTTTTCTGTATTCATTCTTATCCATCACGTGCAATTTTTTATGCTTGAAATTGGGAAATCAGATTGTAACACAATTTGTATCCTTGTTGCATGACAATAAATGAATCACTGAATCATCCAGATCCTCCCGTTTCTCAACTCCTGTGAAGACCTAATCCTTAGCCTTTATCTCAAGTTCCAGCAATCGTCCATTTGGGGGGAGATGAGGGGAAAGTTGGGCGGGGGGAGGGGGGGGGGGGGGGGGATTCTCGTAGGGGGTATTTGTCCTGGAGATTAGTTGTAGGGGTAGTTGTCCGGATACGGGCTTAGAAATTGCCGTGAAAAATTTGTTTTCGTTTTTATTTTGGGGTGGGATAGTAATATTTTCATAATACGTGATTTTAGTAACGTACAATTCATTGGCATCTACCGTTTTTACAGTGTGCCCCTGTTTATGGGCATGGATGGGAATGAAGTATGCCCTCCCACGGTTGGGACTTTCAAATTTCCCCGAGTTAAAAATCACCTCTCAGAGCATTTGAGTGCATGTTCTTTCATGGTAATTACTAACTTATTTATTTCATTATATTCTTTGAAATCTTTATTTCGGTCTCCCTTATCATAATCTTAACAAAAATCATGACAAAAATTATCACCATGTTGATCGATCGTGATCCTATGAATAATAATCATCATGGTCATCCTCCTCCTCCTCCTGATCATATTATTTGATCATGTCATTTATTGAAGGTGAATTATGGCGGGGGGATGATACAAGCCAATCCTACAGGCCACCCCCCCCCCCCCCCATTACAAGGGCATGCGCATCATGTATTTTCTATGTTTGTTTGATCTTCATTCAATTCTATCAAATTTATTCCCATTTCTTTATACTGTAAAGCATATTGGTTGTATGTAAACAACCACAGGACCAACGGCTTTAACCCTAACAGAGCCGGGTTATTTTAGACCCATCTCACAGCCGGGGGTGGGGGGCTGATTCCGCCCCCTAAGATCTCGGCCGTCCACCGCGCATTCGCAACGAAAATCGGCACACACGTCGCCGACCACGTAATCTACAAAACTGTATAGTCAATTTCTCCGAAAAATGTAATAACTAATTAATTATGCTAATTTATGCATGAAATTAATTTGCTCTAATTAATTAATTAAAGCCCCAAAACTGCTAATTTTTGGTATAGAGACTCTTTGTCAGATTCTGATCAAATAAACCGGTAAAAATCCTTTTTTTCTTATGTTTTTTATTGTTTTTTCGATGGAATTTGTCGGCGACACTATTTTAATCCTAAACAACATAAAATTAAACGAAGAAGCTTGACTGGGGAGGAATTTTTAATTTGTAAACAAATCTTTCGGCATATTACTCCCAGTGTTTTTTCTGACTTGTGTTTTTCATTACAGATCGAGCATACGATCTTTAACACTGGGAGTAATATGCCGAAAGATTTGTTTACAAATTAAAAATTCCTCCCCAGTCAAGCTTCTTCGTTTACTAACCATTGTCTACGGCGGACCGTTTGAATATTAATGAGTCAGAAAGAAGAGGATCTTGGGTATTTGATTCTAGTTCGTCGTGACTTGGCCGTGAACCAGAATAGCCTGGTGGTTAAGTCGCTGCCCGGCAAGCAGTAGATGACAGGTTCGAATCCCGCTGGTTCCAATTTTTTCTGACTTGTGTTTTTTCATTACAGATCGAGCATACGATCTTTAACACTGGGAGTAATATGCCGAAAGATTTGTTTACAAACATAAAATTAATTGTTTTTAAACAGTAAAAGTAAAAATAATGAAACATTTATGAATTTTAGCTGGAAAGCTTGCCAATTTGGTGATGAGAACTCTTTGCGTGCTCCCCAGGGGGATGGATGCAGGGAGGGGGAGATTCCCCCATAGAGTTGTTAGGGGTATGTAACTATATGGTTTCCCCCCTCCCGTGCGAAAGCTCTGACGTTTTATAGCAAATCTGAGATAAAGATAATGGCTCGTCGCAATACTGCACTGTATGTAACAGGGGTGGGTGCATGGAGAGGGGAGGGGGGGGGGGGGGGGTCCCTCAGACGTTTTGTAGCAAATTTGAGAGAAAGATAAAGGCTCGTACATTTAGCACCTTCTTTTAGGCGGAAAGTTAGTTCGACACCCACGCAATGCTGCACTGCATGTATCAGGGGTGGATGCATGGATGGGGAATTACTTCCCCCTCCCCACGGGAAGCGCGAATACTGACGCAAATTTCGTAGCTTTTATCGTTCTCTTCCTCCGCTTCCTCATGCTTTTTCGCTCTCGCCTGTTTTTAAGGGGTGTATTTGTTTCATCGCCCGTCCCCATATTGGCTCGACACAGCCGTGGGGTGTCTACATCCCATCCAATATTATTATTTTTGTTCTTTCATATTTGAGTGTTCATTGAACAATGAAAATCATATTATAATATTTGACAAATAATCCTAACCCTAACCTATTCTTCGATTATGAACAGCGCCCCTCTTTCGTGATTGTGAATAGCGACCCTCTTCTTTGATTATGATTAGCGACCCTCATCTTCGATTATGAATAGCGACCCTCATCTGTGATTATGAATAGCGACCCTCTACTTCGATTATGAATAGCGACCCTCTTCTCTGATTATGAATAGCGACCCTCTTCTTTGATTATGAATAGCGACCCTCTTCTGTGATTATGAATAGCGACCCTCTTCTTCGATTATGAATAGCGACCCTCTTCTGTGATTATGAATAGCGACCCTCTTCTTTGATTATGAATAGCGACCCTCTTCTGTGATTATGAATAGCGACCCTCTTCTCCGATTATGAATAGCGACCCTTATGAATATTGACCTTTATGAATAGCGACCCTTATGAATATTGACCTTTATGAATAGCGACCCTTATGATTAACGACCCCGATTTGGTATTATGAATAGCGACCCTGTATCTGTATTATGTATAGCGACCCTTATGACTTATTATGAATAGCGGCCCTTATGAGTAATGACCCTTTTCTTCGATTATGAATAGCGACCCTCTTCTCATATTATGAATAGCAATCCTTATGAATAATGCTCCTTATGAGTTTATGAATAGTGACCCCCTTTTCGCTTTATGAATAGCGACCCTACAGGTATAGGAAATTACATGTTATGACTAGCGGTCCTTATGAGCCACTGATCCTTATGACTAGCGGTCCTTATGACTAGAAAGGCGACGCCAAGAAAAGGATGGACATGATGACAAGCATTGACAGTCTGATTTGGACCATGAAAAACGAGTTCGAGCCCAACATCGGACAGTCTCTCACTGCTAGAGCAAATGTCAACCTTTCTGCGAATTTGATTAATTCATCATAAACGAAAGATCTATTTCGCCTATTTCGCCTACCTAAAATTACGTCCTCTGGCAGACTGACTTGGCTGAGGACAACATTTGTGACATCATACAATGTAAATGAAAGGTCGTACATGACTTTGGTATAATACTATAGCATAGGGATCGAAATGTGTGACGTCATAATTTACAGAGATACGTCACATCGAACGTGAAAAAATAGTAAAAGGATCACGGCATTTGTGACGTCATAAAAGTATCATCGGTGGACTGTACTGATGTTAACATGGACCGCCACTTTGTAACGTCATAAAGGAAAGTTCATTGGGCATATACTGGCTATTCGTTTGGGGGTAATGTAACGCGGGGTTTCTCACCCAACTAGAGAGGATACCAGGGTTGCATGGTGATCCGACATTTGCTACTGCGCCCTTTGCATTAGCCCTTATTTTATCAGAGATATATAGTACGGTTACCATTTGGGTTTGAGGTTGAAGTTTAGGTTTGTGTTTGGCCCGGGGTTGAAGCAACGAAAATGAGAAAATTCGGGAGTATAGGAAATTGTCTGCGGGGTAAGTGTCCCCGCCTCCCCGGAGAATGTGTCGTACAACTTCGGGGGTAGCAGACCTATGAAATCAAAACATGAATCTTTAGGGTACCTTAACCCTCTCCAAGAGTAGTGATTTGATTAACCAGTGACAGGAAAGACATTTTACATGTACTTTGTACTTGCATATTTATACTCTACATGTATTTCCATCCTCGATAATGACGTGAAATGAAGTTTAAAAAAAAAGAAAGAAGAAAATGAATAGATTTAAAAAAAATGTTTCAATGGTCTAAAAGTTTTAGATTTGTATGGCATTTGAGCGAAAACCATGCCTAATGGTTTCGAATAAAAGATGAAATTCAACTATTCGGCTCACCACGCATATTACTGGAGGCCTTCTTTTTAATTTTTTTTTTATTATTTTGGTTATTTTTTGCATGTAAGTACATCAACATCAACTGTATTCTTAGTTTTGATCGCAACCACGATATTCAAATTCCCCAGTATTTTTCATTTTTACCATTTGGTCCATTGGCGGATCCGGGGGGGGGGGGGCAAAAAAAAAATCCGGCCCGTGCCCCCCCCCCCCCCCCTTTGGAAGAGAAGTATGCATTTTGACCATAGACGATCCGCCATTTTCTCGATTGTGCCCCCCCCCCTTTTAGAATGAAGACCCCCATAACCCCCTACTGAGCGAATTTTGAAGGTTTGGCGAAAAAAAAATTGTCGTCAACCCCCCACCCGCAGTGAGCGACTTTTCGAGAAGCTTGCGAGACCAAAAAAATACGGGTCTACCTTTTGATAAACTTTCATTTTTGTGCCCCCTCTTTTACTCAATCCTGGATCCGCCCCTGATTTGGTCGTATTACTATTATTACTCTCAAAATGTAAAGGAGTGAATTTGCCGCTCGACATTCAGAGTGAAAGAACTTTCACTCCAAATTGGGTGGTAAAGCACTGCCTTTTGAGTGAGCATGCCGATATTCCTTCATCAACCGTCTCACTGACAGAGCGAGCCTGTGTTCCGCTCAATATCGTGTGCAGACTGAAGTATTTTTACTCATGAGCAACGAGTGACGCAAGGCAACCAATGACAAGCCGCTTAAAATTCATTGTCAGTGTCATTTCTTTGGTGTGAACAAAACTACAGGCACCCCTCTTGAAAAAGAGTGCTTAAAAGGATACTCAACCGGAGACTGTGGGCATTTTTTATGCCGCCAGATTGGGCACTTTGATCGTTACCTGATCATGCCGTTGCCCCGCAGGGCGCAAACTTCGGCCAGACTGGTCGCCGCACAACATGCACGCTCCGCCTGAGATTGGGCTCTCGTGCGAGATTCGTTCGGCTTCGTGCAATCCGAAATGTAATCCCAGCAGTCCGACGGACGCGTTCGACGCACAAACTTTGTGTACGAGTGAACGGGGCTTACGCAATCCTGACTTTCCCCACGGCCGCCTAATGGCGTATCCCTTTTACTTTAACGAACCGAGCTAAATATTTTATAAGTGACGGCACATCGGTTACAACGTATCGGTACTGGTTGGGCTTCAGACAGGAAAATTAGCATAATTCGCGTAATTAAATGATATGGGGGCTTTGTAATGATGCATTTTGATAGATTAATATTTGATAAAGTTGTCTTGCCGAGAATCAGTTGTTACATTTGATAATTCAGTAGGGATTATGTTGTTTTAATGAAAGTGTTTGTTTACTAACTATTACGTCAGTGATTTGTTATATGGATAGATTGTGAAGTACATACCTAAGGGATAGGGCGTTGTGACGTGCTCCTGTAATCCAACTACTTTGGAAGTTATAAACTGATTCAGCGGACCACACAGTTCTGTGATACCTCCTTGAGCGGACCCAGGTTCGAGACTTAGTAACGTCTTTCGGATGGTGACGTTAACGGTCGGTCCCCAGACGCAGTCATATCTGATTGATTACACGTCTGTAAAAATCCAATTACACACACATAACTGACAGGAAAACCGTGTCAGCCGGCGTGGCTAACTGTGCACGTCAAAATACTCTTGAGGCCGAGTTTGATGATTTTACTCAGAACACGATCAAAACTACTTTCGAAAAATAAACTCAAGGGCAATTTCAAAGGCCTACTGTAGTGCCCATAGAAATCACGTTCGGATTATGTAATATGCGATTGTAATGTTCGCACATTACTAAAGGTGACAGACAATTGAAATTGTCTTGAGTTTATTTTTCGAAAGTAGTTTTTATCGTGTTTAAGAAAGGAGTGAATTATCTCCACTCTGTTCACATGAGTGATAAAATGTTTCACTCTTTAAAGGATTGGTGTTTCACTCTTTCCTGAGTGAAATAGTGACCACTCTATTTTCACTCGAAAAAGGTTGTCCCTCATTTAACTCCTTGTGAGAGTGGAATATAACTCTACTTTGAGTGCTTTTTCACTCTTTTACATTTAGAGAGTACTACATGTCAACTTCTTTTTCTTTTTATCATTCTCATTATCATTAAAATCACCATTATTATTGCTATTTATTATTATGGTTTGCTCTTTGTCCATCACAACTGGGTTCCATACTTTCCACATGTAACACCATAGTATTTACTTCAAATATTTGAATAAAAAAGAAGTAATAATAAGAAACAGAAATGTTAAAACAATAACAAAGTTACTGCTGAATGCGTTACTTACGTAACGGTAAAAAAAATTGATATAACACCCAAAATATAAACTGCGGAAACGTATTTTTGCCACTTCTATTGTTTAAAATGTGATGAAACATGTAGATAGCAAGAAAGGGGAGGAAATCGTACAAGACACTTTATTTATTCAGGTGCGTCGATAGAACATTGTGAATGGGGGGGGGGGGATGGGGTGTCACCCAAATTTGCCGACAAAAATGCTGTACTATAATACCCTCACTTGGCTGCCCGAACTTAGTGGAGGTTGCCCGAATATCGGATCTTTAAAATCCTCGGAGGTGGGGGGGGGGGGGGGGGGGTGCAGCCTATTGCCGAAGGGGGTCGCCTTTTGCCCGAATATTAACTTTCTGTGCGAAGCGAGCGAGAAAAAAAATTAGCCAGTTTTTCCTTGTTTTTCTTTCCTTCCCTTTTCATTTCCTTTTTTTCTTTCTGTTTTTGTTTTCCTTTCCTTTCCCTTTTCTTTTTTCTCTTTTTTCCTTTTCCCTTTCCTCTTCCCCCTGTTTTTCGCCGACAGAGGTGGCGCATTTGCCTACAGCAATTTTGAGAAAGGGGGGGGGGGGGTGACACCCCTTCTAGCGACTCCCCATTTTTGTCTTATTTTATATTACCGGATTGGCTTAGTCATTTATGCAAAACCATTCTCCAAAGGCGCCCTACAGTTTAACACATCATTCTACATAGGCCAGGAGCCTGCGAAATAGTCGGCCCATATCCCACACTCATGTCGACTGGAACGCCATCCATCATTCGTCCAGAGCTCCCGGTTTTGTAGTCTAGTTCTGGACGTTTTTAATTATTTTGTCCGTAAAACCATGAAGCTATACAAACCCCGTGTGTGTGTGTGCACCCAGTGTAGTATGTGTAGAACGGTGCGAAGTCCACTTGATTCACACTCCCCACAAATTCACCTTCCCCGAAAATTTGTGGGGGGCGTGAATGTGGACTTCGCACATTTCTACGCTGGGTGCACACTATAGGTGCACACACGCGGTTTTTTTTTTTTTGGTATAGCTTCATGGTGTTACGGACAAAATAATTAAAAACGTCCAGGATTAGCCTACTGGTTTTGTCGAAAGGGTGTGTTTACTTTCTCTAAATATTATTATCATTATTATTATTATTATCATCTTTGAACGAATGGTGGCATTCCAGTCAACGCGACGCAACGCTACCTACGCATGCAATAAATTAAAGGCAGAATGCACTATTAAAATATACATCGTGTAAATATATAAAAGGAAGGATCATTAACATGACATGAATTGAAGAATATTTGAAAAGAAGCACAATTGAATTAATTTCAGAGCAACTTCAGGGATGCATCCGAAATCATTCGGCATTAAGGAAAAACTATGAACCATCAGAGAGAAGGCCGGAGAGAGAGAGAGAGAGAGAGAAAGTGAATAGAACATGAAATAAAGCTAAAAGAGAAACGATTTGCTGTTTTATAACTTATGAACAGTTGACACAATTCTCTATATTTGGGGAGCCTACCATGTATACACATTTAAAAAGGCAAAAGATCTCATAATCATTATATTTTACATTGTAGCATTCATTCCCACATCTTCCCTCTTCATAAACTTTGTACACTTCACCATTTTATATAGCCCCTCCCCAACCCCCATTTTTCTCTCTCCCCTCACTCTCTCCCTCCCATCTCTCACACTCTTTCTCTGCCCCTCTCACTCCCCCAGTCCTTATTACATTCCTACTTCTATCTTTCTCTTGCGCACTCTTGATCGAAGCAAATCACATAACAGGACAGCTTCACTTGACCAAAAGGATGTTCACAGGACATGACAATGGCATTAATAGGAATGCATTATATTACTGATCTGGGAATCCACAGAAGGTATTCATATGCTGGAAATCTAGAAAATGTGGGCACTTTCGTGACCAGGCCCGATATAAATACAAATTATGGGTGCTTCTAGAGCATACAGAATCCCATATATACAAAAATGGTAAATTAAGGAATGGCTTTGAAAGATGGAAAACTGCATCTGTAAAATCAGAACTGGTAGGCCGGCCGACCGACCTATCAAACACCTTCAAAATGTTATAGAAAGGTTTGTTTTACAGCCCAATTTTTTTTATTTATCCTTTTTTTCGCAAGATATGGCACATTTTGAAATCCGGGAGCAATCGTGTGTTCCACGATACAAAGTAAACACCAACATTCTTGGCCTAATAATCATGTCATTCCATACCCGAAGTAGACAAAAGTCAAGGACTCCTTATAAAAGGTACACAAAATGATAACTTTTGAAATTTTATTTAAAAATATTTCATTCTTTACATATCAAAAGCATCTGCCCTTTCAACATACAGAATGTACTTTTTGAAGAAGTATATGCACATGCACATTTACTGTACATAAAAAGTATATACAGCCCCTGGAAAAATTATTAGACCTAGCCTTTTGACAAGGCCCTCGTGACTTGGCTATTTTTCTCGGCAAGTAAGATGGTAGTGGCTGCATAACAAGACTAGCCGCCCAGCCCGGTGAATGCGCGATCGAGCGACGTGAGTCCGAGGGCCTTTTGGAACCTGGCCTGTATTTCTTATGCTATCCTTTGTTCCTAGCGAGGATCTGCTACCTTATAGGTAGGAGCCACAATCAGCGAACGTATCTTCGCATGACGTCAGCATAAATTTGGTATGCAAATTCGCCTTCATCTCGAGCTAGCCCGCTCGGCACCCGGCGCTGCGACCCGTGCAAGCTACATCAATCATGGGAAGCAAGCCCCGCAGATACCGTTGTGATTGGTCGATAATCCTCGGTAGGCGAATGTCAACTCGTGAATATCGGACGATGGAAACCCAGGTTCCAAAAGGCCTCGCGACTAAAGTCGCTCGATCGCGCGTTCACCAGGGCCGTGTTGATTCTTTTTGTCGCCGGCTAGTCTCATCTCAGGCACAACATGACGAGGAAAATAGCCAAGTCACGAGGCCTTGTCAAAAGGCTATATTAGACCAAGCTTCTGTAACAAGGGTACAATAGTATGCAAACAAAATTATAACAAATATTTGTCTTTGATTTCATTGAATGAATACCAAATTCCAGCAATTATACCTTGCTTTTATGATATTTTATTTCTTTCTTACCACAAAAATAACACCATCAGTAATAATAATTATATAATAATAATTTTTTCCATGGCTGTACTTATTTTTATTTTTTTAAAGAGGACAATATACATGTATACCTTCCTCTTCACCTTTAACCCACTTTCCGCGTTGCCCATTTTATTTTCATACATGCAGTTAATTCTTGTTAGATGAAATATCACCTTGCTTTAATATGTGTTGTACTCACTCACCTTCTTCTCAAATGTTAGTTTTTGCAAGTGCTACCTGATTTTCGATATTTAGGTTATCTTGACCTATGGAAAAAGTGGATATGAATAGACTTATGGGGTGTTGCAAGAAAGTTGCAATCAATTGCAATTGTAAAGCAAATGAAAACAACCATTCTGAATGGTTCAGGGTCTGCCCATTCAAGAAGATGTGCTTGCAACAATGATTTTGATTGGTCAGTACCGATCAGTTGCAACTTGCAATCAATCGCAACTTTCTTGCAACACCCCATTAGAGTACCAGCACAAGTTTTTCACTCAAAATAAGTGTATGTGGCCCTTAATATATACTTGATTAAAAATACATAAAAAATTAAATAAATCATAATAAATTTCCTCCTTCAAACTCTTTCATTGGCAAGGATGTGAATGCCTAATACAGTTTTGTGGGCTGATCTTATGTCTTCTAAATATATACAAATGATTGCTGTGTTTAAAAAAAACCCTGGTTCTCTTTAAACTACATGTTATGTACTGCTCTTTAAAGGTGGATAGTGCAGTTCATAAACAAGTGAAATATTTGTCAAATTACATGTACTGCAAGGGATTTTGTTACTACCTCAATAGCCCTTAATATGTTTATTGACATCTGGTATAGAGGAGACTACATTGTTTAATGTACTTGGAGATCATTACCCATTCATAAATGCAACAAAACAAAATTATACATACCCAAATCTTCCTATATCTGTTAAAACTTCATTGGTTTCAAGGTATTCCTGCACTAGTGCAATTACAACATAGAACGACATAAAGAACCCCCCCCCCCCCCATTGTGCACAAAAAAGAAGACAGAATACACGATTTGATTTCTTTTTGCTGCTGCTATGGTTGGCTTTCATTTCTTATTCTTTACTGATAAATCTATCATTGATTCTTCAAATAGTCAAATGAAAGTTTTAGTAAACTGATTTCATTTTACTTTGGCTAATCATATTAAAAGGGATTCGGTAACTTTGTAAGTCTTGATTTAATAAATTTTTGACTTTCGATATAATGCTATTATTAAGATATCTATAAATGAATACTCCCATTTACGAAAGCGTATGGCCATACGCTTTAGTCTAACACCGAGTTTACGGGGGAAAATGAGTCTGGCATTTCCGGTCACTTGCATATGTTTACTTTTGTGAAGGAAATGATGATTTTGAAGTGCTTTTTCCCCCTGGGCTTCATTTGTACACCATATTACATACACTGATGGCATAAGGCCAGGAAGCTCAGATTTCTTCAAGCCTCTACAAAGTTTCTTTAAGGAAGAATTACTACCAGGGCAAGTGCAATGTATTTGGTCATGTTGAATTCCCATATATTACCAATTGTTATACAATCATGTTATAAACGTATATGTATATTATAGATGTTATGAACATATATTAACATCAAATGTATCATACTACTTCCTATTTGATAGAGAACCCAGCGTCAGGAGGGCTATTTGCTCACTACAATCATCAGAAATACAGTGGAACCTCGTTATAAAGAACATTGTTATAACAAACTCTTGTTATGGTTATGACAAGGTCATTTTGCTGGTCAAACTTCTTTGTATTTTATTATTTTCTAGACCCGATAAAACAAGGCTTCCATATAGAGAGGTAATTTCCTTGGTCCAAAGAAGTGTGTTTATAACAAAGTTCCACTGTACTAAATTATCTTAGATGCGGTCAGTAACGCATGGGACAAAATAGCTTGGAATTGCCCACCGATCAAAACCATTAAAGTGATTTCAAATGGTAACTTTGTAGAGGCCTGATAAAATCTGAGCTGCCTGGCCTTGCATGCTATCATTGTACGTAATATGGTGTAAAATTGAAGCCCAGGGGGAAAAAAGCACTTCAAAATCATCATATCCTTCAAAAAAGTAAAAATATGCAAGTGACAGGAAATGCCAGACTCATTTCCCCCATAGACTCAGTGTTAGACTAAAGCGTATGGCCATACGCTTTTGTAAATGGGAGTATTCAGTCATAGTAATACCATTATATATTTGAAACCTTTCTATGCCTGGCTATTTATTTATCCTTCTGAACATCATTACACAAGACAGATATCAAAATTCAACTATTTATTAAATCAAGCCTCCACAAAGTTACCAAAGCCCTTTAATACAAGCAAGGTTTTTCATAAATATTTTATGAAATATACACTGTAGACAATTATCTTTCAACAAATATTTGAGCTTAGACAAGAAAGACTCATTGCATTTCAGGAAGATTATCAATGTACATGTACATTTCTGCAATGTAAAGCTGAATGTTAAACACTTGTAAGTATGTATTAAATACAACTGACATTTATATTAATCTGCAAAGTGCAATACCCAGAGACAATTAACCCAATGCTTACGGGAGCCACATGGTTCCTGTGTTAAGTCAATGGGAATGAGTGAACTTAGCAGTCAACGGGTGAACACCTTTGGCATGGATTTCTGAAAACAAAATTACTGTTTATATTTGCATTTAGTAAGAGGTAAAGTAGGACATGTATTTGGTAAATGTTTGGGCAAAGTGAAGACAGAGAGACATCACAGCACATTCCATTATTCTTTTATTCCGCACAATTTCAATTCATCATGACAATTAACATACATGTCTTCCTAACATAAAGGATTACATGTATGTTGAAAACACCTTTTCAGGTAAAAGTGAAGTTTACCAAAAATATAATTCTCTATTATTTATCCATTTGAAAATTAATGACATTATGCATGGGCTGTTTAAAGCCCCTTATCAAAAAATTCAAATAATGACAAACTTGGCAGTATCATCAAAGAAGATTATCAGCCTAAACTTGGTTTTATGACACCACTACAATCCGTCGGTTTCATAAGCTTTGATTCAACATTGAACTGCTGACTTTATCATAGACCAGTTTAGCTGCCACAGCATCCTCAATAGCTACACCTGTATAAAGGTAAAAATAAAAACAAGACAGATCTTTCTTGACTTAATTTTCATTCACTTCAGATTGAAACAGAATCTCTCGACTGCTCCACTGGAGTATATGTATTATGGTCCCTATACACTGTAAAGGCTTGTCCTAACATGACATGGTAAACTGCTGTGTTTTTATTCATGACGTATGAAAGTGTAGTAATGTACATGCCTCATTCACACACAAATCATGATGCAGTAAACCTCCTCAACAACAACAAAATTCTTCATCATGGCAAAATGAAATGACAAAAGATTAATAAGTTTCACATTTCTGTATCACTTGCACACACGTAAGTGACTATGCTTAACGGTAATAGAGCCGGGTTATTTAGACCCATCTCACAGCCGGGGGGGGGCTGATTCCGCCCCCCCCCTAAGATCTCGGCCGTCCAACGCCCATTCGCAACGAAAATCGGCACACACGTCGCCGACCACGTAATCTACAAAACTGTATAGTCAATTTCTCCGAAAAATGTCACAACTAATTAATTATGCTAATTTATGCATAAAATTAATGGTTTGCTCTAATTAATTAAATAAAGCCCCAAAACTGCTAATTTTTGTATAGAGACTCTTTGTCAGATTCTGATCAAATAAACCAAAAAAAAAATTCGGTAAAATCCTTTTTTTCTTATGTATTTTATTGTTTTTTTAATTTCTTATGTATTTCTTTGTTTTTCGACTTTTTGTTTTTTATTGTTTTTTCGATGGAATTCGTCGGCGACACTATTTTAATCATAAACAACATAAAATTAATTGTTTTTAAACAGTAAAAGTAAAAATAATGAAACATTTATGAATTTTAGCTGGAAACACAATTTGCATTGGATTTGTACACAAAATCACGTTTTTGAGCAATTTTGGGTCTGACATGCACTTACGAAATGTTGCGTAACTCCGGAACCGCACGCGAGGACATCACAAATTTGGTCTCAAAAGTTGCGCAAGACTTGAAAGAAAAAAGTAGTGAAGCGGCGTGGTGACTGCTTTTCGCGATGCGAACATATTACGCGAAACGTCGAGGGGGGGGGGCGGAATCCGCCCCCCCCCCCCCCACCCCCGGTCCTATTAGGGTTAAGGTTTATAATGCAAATTTGCCACAGTAAGCATTTTAAAGAGTACTGCGCTTCACATTTGTGTAAGTACGCATAGTACCTTTGTTGCATCCTGGATCCCCACTTGCCATTCTATACATTTTAGTAGAATCTCCAAATCCTACATGTTGTTTTATGTGAACAAGCCTTTATTGGCCTTCACTCTACCTACATGTAGCTACATTTGATTTCACCTCCACTTGTCATTGATTAAAATGGTTTTGTATACGAATGGGTTTTGAGGCACTTTATTGCATCAGGTGTGAATGAATCTTCACAGGTACATGTACATACATGCAGTAGCTACCAGGAAGATATGTTAAAGTGATCAATATATACCTTGAGATTTGAAGACAGTAATCTCATCTCTTTTGGCTTCTTTTGTCCCGTTGACAACCTCACCAATCTCTGCAAACACTGTAACCTTCATGATTAAAATTAATAAAATGGAACTTAGTGAAAGTGACAGTTATGGTGAGCTTTCAATTTCATGGGGTTGTACCAGGCTTCTAGGTAGTAAAAAGATCACACATGATTCAAATTGACAGAAATATGGCTTTATCAAATCCCACAGCATGGATCTACCCAGGGTCAAAGCAAGTTTGCAGGTTAAAAGTATGCAGTGATTTGACACACTGAGTGAAATATGACCTTATGACATCCCATGCAGGGAGGTGGTTTGGGAGGACCAAGTTTGGAGATTGAAAGTAGGCAGTGACTGATTTATTACCCTTGTCATTACCCATGTTTGAGGAATCTAAACATGGTTTTTATTTTCTGAAAATCCTCATCCTT
Source organism: Heliocidaris erythrogramma (assembly GCA_025617745.1). Taxonomy (NCBI): domain Eukaryota; kingdom Metazoa; phylum Echinodermata; class Echinoidea; order Camarodonta; family Echinometridae; genus Heliocidaris; species Heliocidaris erythrogramma. The sequence goes on from CM046870.1 coordinate 11,712,320, forward strand.
GGTAACAACACCAAGGGTGTTTGTACTGGTGAGATTTGCTCCGCATCTATTTTATACACTAACTGAACAGGCAAATACTTGAATCAAACTCTGGAGAAAACACTGTATGTATAAAAACTAAATCCTAATCCTAATCCTAATCCTAATCCTAATCATAACCCTAACCCTAACCCTATAGCTTTGATGAAATAAAACCTGGAGCGATTGTCGTCAGAGCATATGACGGACGTCAATCTGAGGCATCAGCACATTGCATGACAAGCTCCACTGAGGTATACATGTACATGTACATGCAAGCTTCAAATTCTTGATATGGGGATCAGGCAATATTTTGGTCTCTCCATGTCTTGAAAAATAATTATGCGCTATGACACCAGAATGGCTCTGAAACCGTTATTGTTTGCCTTTTCATGTAGAATGATTAATCATATTGTTAAAAAGAGTATCATAGATGTACATGTGCATCAGTAAGATAACCAAATCAAATTTGAGCCAGTTTTTTTTTAATCACTTTACAACTTCATTCAAATGATAGAATTTCACAATGGATTCAAATACACAGAAGGGACAGGAATCTAAGGTTGTTTCCATGCTCTATTAAAAGTCAATAAATCAAAACTTATACAAGACTTCATTTTTCATCTTTGAGCTGATTCGTTGAAAATGTCACATAAAAGTCAATATATTAGAAATAACAAAATTGTATTTATCATATTACAACTGATTTGCTGAAGACAAATGCTTTAAGAGGGTGCTCCTGCTAATTACCTTGGAGTGAATGATATCTCCAGACTCCTTATAAGCCCCTGGAGTGTTGTCCGTGTAGACCACAGCGTTCTTCATTACCTCTGCACCCAGTTCCTGCGCCCACGGTACGCAGGCCCCAACACCTGAATCACAATGAAATGTTCAAAGAGAAATGACAGCTTTAGAACTTAAAACTAACCCCATAGAGATATTAATTATACAAATGACAACTATATGTACACAGGGGGGGGGGGGGGGGGGGGGTGGTTAGGTTATAGACTTCTATTGTCCAGGGGGTAGTTGTTGTAAAATCACCTAAAATACTAAAGTACATAACTGAAATTAAAACAGATACACTGCTGTAGTTGTAGAGTTGTAGAATCTGACCTTTTTCAAGGCAACAAAAATAGGGGCTGCTTCTTGTTGTTTTCTCTCCCCACTTTTTAACACAGAAATTCATGTTTTAAAATTAAAACATATGAACATGACTTTATCCATGTTGTGCTAAAATTTAGAAAACTGAGAAACTTACAATTAATATGAGCACCAGGTTTCAGCCAGCTAGACTCCAATACAGGGGTTTTAGAAGAAGTGCATGTGACAATCACATCTGCTCCCGTCGCCGCCTCTTGAGCTGTCTCACAAGCCTTTACATCAAGCTTCTGGGCAAAGGCCCTGCCCTTCTCAAATGATCTTGTCCAAACTCGTACCTGCATTGAAGAGAAGAATATACTTCAGATAACTTAGTGATTACGTTGCATTACATTATGCTTTTGTTTTGTTGTTCTTCGCCAGTGTTCTTCTTGTGAAGAAGAAAAAGCTAGAGGAAGGGAGAATACCAGGAAACAAATACATTGTAAGATTGAAAGTGAGAGAATGGGAAAGAGATCAATCTTAAAGTTACTAAGTTGCCAGTGTCCATGTGCATTGTATCATACTTCGACGACACCAGATATTGGTTGAATTACCAATTAATATGTGCGAGGCAGAGGCGGCGGAACGTCGGGCTTGGACAATGGAAGTGGAGGGGCACCTTTTGTCCTCCAAACATAAGGTGCCCCTCCACTTCCATTGTCCGAGCCCGACATTCCGCCACCTCTGGCGTGAGGTCTCCCAGGCAGGCAGGGTCTGAGCATGAGTCTGTCCCACCATAGAATTACTTGGGCTGGGGAGATTTATGATGACATTTCCTTTAATACACTGTAGTAGCAAGAGGGAACAAAGCATTACATTGGAACTGCCCGTCATTAAAAGTGAAGTCCACTCTCGGTGATTGATGACACCTGTTATAAGGTACACCCGAATGGTGTTAAATTCCGAATGAGAACCTACATGTACATGTACGACAATGTGACTCTAATTCTCGTGCATACACTGTCCTCGTTCATTTTCTTACCTGGATTATCATTGTAGCTTGCAGCATACACACTGGGTAAATACATGTACCATTATAAATTTCTTCAAGAAGGTAAAGGTTGCAAAATGATGCCATATTTGCAGTCATAAATACTTTCTAACATGCAAAAACAAAATTAATAACAATGGCCCGTATTCTCGAAAGTGGCCTAGTGAAGCCCGGCTTAACTTAATTAATTAGGCCATGATTTATGGAAGGCCATTTGTCAACCCCTAATGGGGTGTTGCAAGAAAGTTGCGATTGATTGCAAGTTGCAACTGATCGGTACTGACCAATCAAAATCATTGTTGCAAGCGCATCTTCTTGAATGGGTAGGCCCTGAACCATTCAGAATGGTTGTTCTAATTTGCTTTACAATTTGCAATTGATTGCAACTTTCTTGCAACACCCCATAAGTCCCGTATAAATTTATTTATGTAACAAAATAAAGAAAAGAAAAATTTCTGGCATGAAATGTATTTAGTTCCAGAACTAGAGAAAGTCTATGGGGATTTTGTAGGATTGAAAGTGGGTGACATTTGGCTCTCCATAACTGAGTGGCTTGAATCTTTACACATAGGCGGAGGCTTAAAGTTAGGCACCTTTCGAGAATACGGGCAACAGTAGACATGCACACTGAAAGGTACAGTACTGTATTCAAAACCCTGTGAAAATATGCTGACTTATCGACCTAAGGCCTACTTCATACAAGACGTGGTACATGTAGATCCCTCAAAAATCTGCCACAGCAAATAAAAAGCCACAGTAGGGATGATAAGAAAGTAGCTGCACAATACAAAAGGTCTGTAAGTGCATGTAATCACTTATCTGTGTAAAATTCATGTAAGATAGAGACAAGTGAAGCGAACTACACTCAAGTCTTTTCATTTTGCTGCAGCAGGATTTTAAAAGCAGAATACCGCCTCATCATTGAACCAGACTTATAGAGAAGGTTGAGTCCAGGGAATGGTGAAAAATAATATGTGAGCTTTCTCTTTCCTTATGTCAGTTTGGAAGAACAGCATAGAATAAATGTCCCTGAAAAGGATTGCTCTTCAAATGCCCCCATACTCAAGATATGACGAGAAACAGCTGAAGTGTTCGGGCCGAACATTCATGCCATACATGTATGTGTGTGCAGTCCCACATATCCATTTCTGTGTGCAGTGCATGTGCTTTTCAGCAAGATTGGGCCAATTTCTGAGAATTTTGATGATTAGAATACCTCACAGTACAAAGCAATTCTTATGTAGACATGACCAACCTTTCCTAATTGCTTTTCACAATGTAATCGCATGACAAGAACTCAACTTTATCTTTAAGATGCACATATGTGACCCGCCGCCTCAAAACCTACAATAAGTCGCACGGACCACAACGTAGCAAACAGCCCAAAATAGTAAATTTGCTTGGATCAGTTGATTTTCTTTTTTCGACAGAAATGTGTAGTTTCATTATCATTCTATCATGTCTCAAGTTTGTGAGTCATAAATCGACTTAGAAATATGTTTTTGGGGCATTTTAAAATGACTCCTTTTTTTTCACCTGTCGAGCTAATGAATGTTTGGAGAGCTTTTGTAATACTTTCATTCAATGCCAAATTACTACTTTACCTCCAAAGGTATTAAATTGATTTTTGGAGTGAGTAATGAATAGGTCCTCCTGGAGCAGCATGCCAAAATTCAGCCTAATCTGATAATCCCTTCATAACCGGTTGCTATGGCTATTTGAATACCCAGTTTTACTTGGGCGCACACAGAGAGCGAAGGTTTAGCACTACTTTGTTCCGAACGTAAATGGCCATTTTCTCTGAATAGGAGTTATTGATTGCTTGTTACATACTGATTCTAAATGTGATATTTAAAGGTGTTGTCATTAAATAAACTAGGCAAGTGATATACCATTGGAAAGCTGAGAATCTCCACTTTCAGAAAATGTATAAAACAAAAAAATAATTTTGGCGACTTATTGTGGCTTTTGAGGCGTCGGGTCACATATGGAAAGACCTAGAAAATAATGGTATTTCCCAAATCCTACGGAAATTTGCTTTGAAAAGAAGAGTAAACTCTGCCTGGGGAAGCCTTACCTCTCATGGTGACCATTGCCTAAAGGAATTCAGATCGGTCTCTGCATGTGACTCTCGCCTCACATTTAATGATGACCATATACCTCAAGGGGTTCATATCGGCTTTGACATGTACCTGGGACTCTTACCTCACTAATAGTGAAAATATGCCTAAAGGCATTTAAATGAGCTTTTGCATGGGACCCTTACCTCACTCCAATGGTGACCATACACATGTGCCTAAAGGCATTCAAATGAGATTTTGCCAGGGACCCTTACCTCACTAATGGTGAATAGATGCCTAAACGCATTGAGATGAGCCTCTGCTTGGGCCCCTGCTCCAAGAATGGTTAACGTCTGCCATCCATCCTTCGCAAGATACTGCAACAAAAATGGAATTATATATTAAGCATTAACTAATCATAATAACAATGCTGTATATTTAGGGCACTAAAAAGACAAAATTTCAAAAATCCATACATGTAGCAATGACTTGCACATCACAGATTCAAACTGACACAAGTACAAAAATAAAAAACTAACTGGATCACATAAGATACTTGCTGAGGGAGTGAAAAAAAACACCTACCAAGAGAACAACAATGATAAATAACTTAACAAGAGCCCCAGGGGGCACGACGCTCACCTGAGGTGGATCAATTCACATCTGGTGCATGTTCTCTCTAGCACCACCAGGAGATATGTTAGAAATTGAAACAACTAGGAGGATGTACATGAGATGATGTTAGAAATTAACATAATTCCCCCCCCCCCCCCACGCCATGGTCTACAATGTCATGTATTATTTGAATCTCCTACATCTAAGGATGATTCCCACCAAGTGTGGTTGAATCATACAACAAATCATGCAAAGAATGTACATTTCCCCTCCTGCATATTAACCTCGCCTCGCAGGACCCCTATGGGGCCACCCTGAGAATGTCATCTTCAAGATGTATATAACACACAAAATATCTAGATAAACTTCTGGATCTGGAGAAGAAGAATGTTTGAAATTTAAATTTTTTTTGACTGATCATTCCTTTTCCCTGGCAGCACCTCTCCCCCAGTATGGGTAACATACTGGGGGAGAGGTGCTGCCAGGGAAAAGGAATGATCAGTCAAAAAAAATTTAAATTTTAAACATTCTTCTTCTCCAGATCCAGAAGTTTATCTAGATATTTTGTGTGTTATGTACATCTTGAAGATAGGACCATCCATTATAGTAAGGCCACCCAGAAAAATTTCATGAACAACTTTCATTCTTCATCTATAGAGGTATCTCTATACACAATACCAAGTCTGAGCTTCCTACCAAGTTCGGTTAAATTCCAATCATAGGTTTTGGAGAAGAAGCTGAAAATGTAAATGGCGGACAACATGCCCCACCCCCCCCCCCCCCCCCCCCAGTATGTTACCCCACAGACCCCCCATTAGGGCCACCCAGAAAAAATTCATTTTTTGTCTATAGAGGTATCTCCATACACAATACCAAGTCTGAGCTATGCCTGGTTCTGGAGAAGAAGATGTTTGAAATTTACATAGCTTTTACAATTGGGGGCCCTCCCCCTGGGCCCCCCTGGGGGCCACATGTACCATTTTAGCAACTTTGGGTCCCCTACCCCTAAGGATGATTCCTACCAAGTTTGGTTGAATTCCGATCATGGGTTTTGGAGAAGAAGATGAAAATGTAAAAAGTTAACGGACGACGGACGACGGACAAATTTTCATCGCAATAGCTCACTCGAGCCTTAGGCTCAGGTGAGCTAATAAAAATTGATGTTTTGTTTTCCTCAAGCTGGCACTCTTTGCCCACTTGTTCACAAGTATGCCACTTGCAGGTACTTGGACATTGTCTATGGTGCCTCTCTAAAACCTTGTAACTCACACTGCTCACAATCGTAAAGAAGCTGCATATATGCACACTAATCAGCTTATTGTATCAACTGTACAGAGTGTCTTGTCAGTAATTTTTACCAACAAATTTGTTCTCTGCCAATCAGACGCAAGGATTTCAGTAACCATAACAGTTATTGCAACTTGTCATTGATGACAAGTTTTATGAAACTGGGCCCAGAAAGCTTCATTATTCAACGGTCATATAAAAAGAAAAAAAAAATTGGGGATGAATTATGCGGAAAAAAAATATATCGTACATCTTGGAGTTCTTTCCAGTTTGGTTTACTATAATCAAGCACAGAAAGGATGAGCTGCTGGCATCAATTTTTATATCACATTAACCTGTTGACTACTGAATTCTCTCATTCCTATAGACATAATACAGGGACTACCCGGTTCCCGTAAACAATGAGTTAATAACTCACCTTGGTTGCCACAGCCGACGCAGCTGCAGTTCTCATGGCAGTAATGTGTTCTGCATCCATAACCTACATGTACATGGACGGTGAGAAGAAACACTCAGATTACAACTGGTTCTACCAAAGAGTTAATTACAGAACTGTATCTCCTTGGTTCTACGCATTACTGGTCCTTTCTGTAAGGATTACGGTCAGGTTTAGGGACACCCTAAACCTTACCTTTTCAACCATCACGGCACAAAAAAAAGTATACAAATATTGACTGCTTTTTTTTGGGGGGGGGGGGGCATGGTTAAAACTTTTGCCCAAGTTGATCTCGATAGTGCCCCAAGGTGAAGTTGAGGGGTAAAGCAAAGTTCTAACTGAGACCTGAAAAATAAGCAGTCAATAATTGTTTTACATAACCCATCCAGCATATGGCTACTTGAAAAGATATTACAAAATATGATTGTTACCATGTATTTACATGTATTTGCAGGGAAAATTACCAAAGATCAGTGCACATGTCTTACTGTGTGTATCCATATGATTGTTAACTTCATGCAGTCAGTAGCGAATTTCTTGCCTCCACTTTTGACCAATCAGAGGCCTAGAATCTTGGTATATGCAGTATGTATGAAAATAATTTCATCAGGATAGGCCCAATAGGGTATTATAGTGCACCACGAGGTACAATACGATAAAGAATAAGTGGTTCACAGAAATCATTCAAACAGTATTTGTAATTATGTGGGTCTTTTTAATAAATGCCAAAGAAGTAGCAACGAAACAACATTTAAGAAGGAAAATCAATGGTTACATTTTGAATCTACAAATAAAAATATGATGAATTAAAAGGTGTGGGTGGAGGGTCTTGAAGGCTCTTATTTTCCACTTTCAATCAGTGTTGTAGGACCAAGATTAGGTCTCAGTCTCAAGACTGTCTCAAGACCTGTTTTCATAGTGTCTTGTTCTCGGACCTAGAAGTCAGCTAAAGTTTGCTGGTTTTCATTTCCTTTAACCTTAATAGAGTCACGGTCTCGGTCTCAGAAGGGAAAATATGGGTCTCTTGAGATCTTGGTCTCGGAAGAGGTGGTCTCGGTCTGGGAAGGTAAAGTCTCAGTCTTTAAGGTCTCGACTGCTTCCACGTCTAGTGTTCTTGGTAATTTGATAATTACAATAAAATTACTTACTGCTTTGGGTACTCCCGTCGTAGCATCATTCAATATGATCGTTCCCATGTGGGAAGACAACTTTTTCTTCGCATTGTTGGGAAAAATAGCAACAATCTTGGTTGCTACAATACTATCAGGACGGCTGAAGACTGGCATTACAAACACATGGCTAAAGAAAGAGAAAAATGTAAGAGCACAAGAACAATTTTGCAGAATATTGACCACCATCCCTCTACCTTCTCTCTTCGATTCTCAAATGGACAGCGATGTGCCACTTTGTTGAGAAGCAAGGAATGACTATCAAGGTGATAACTTACAACTTTGGTAGCCCCAGTGTGGGCTTCAGTCAGAATAATTGTCCCCATGTGGGTGGGCATGCTGTTCTCTGCATTGTTAGGGAAAGAAACGACAATCTTTGTTGCAATGACATGATGAGGAGAACTGAATACAGGCATGACACAAACAAAACTGGAAGAAGCAAAAAACAAAAGCATAAAACATGATCTTGTATTGGTGAGAATGGCATAATTATGCTAAAGCAAAACCTACTGCAGCATGTTCTCTAAAAAGACTGGACTTTTTAGAACGCTTAAAAGAAGTGGGGGAGTGGGAGGATCGAGTCAGGGTGACCGGATTTCAAGTTCTGAAATACAGGAATTTTCAATGCCTTGGATTCGGAGGGCAGGGCAAAATATTAAAGCTTATAGCGAAGCCACGAGCAAGCAAAGTGAATGACCAAATTCTTTACAACAGCTACATGTACATGTACATGTACCTGTACATGTACACCTACATGTAATCTGTAATAAACACTGATTAAATTAATAAAAGTGGAATCCACCTTATGTGTGGAAAGGGGTGTAATGTTCCTGGAAAGCCCGCTTGCTTTAGGTCCATTGCAAGTTGTATTGCTTCTCATAATTTGTAAACAGGTCATGTGTTCAAACAGGTGAAGAGGGCGTTTGCCAGCTTCACCCTATGCTGGATACGCCACTTGATGCCCCACTCAAGATCTCAACCACTTCCCTGGGTGAGGGGGGGGGGGGGGTTTAGGGTTATGGCTTGTTCAGACACGATGCAGTATTTCAATTTTGCTCAATGAAATAGTGTTAGGCAGCAAGATACAAATTACATACATGTACAAGTTTACAACAATGTTTTTTTTCTGTTTTTTTTAAGGGGCTCTCATAGATTTGTGTCATATCATGTGTCACAAGTGAAGGGGGGATGGGACAGTGGTATAAAACCGATGAAATGCTAAAAAACAAGAACACTGAGTATAAAGCCGGGGAGGATGTGGAAGTGGGTCGTATCACCTTTTTCAAAGTCACACCCTCTTCCCTTTCTTTCTCTCTTTTTTTTCCTCCCCCACCCTCTTTTTTCACCTTTTGATTGGGGATCACCTGCCCCCTGTAGCTGGGCCACTGTCTCTACAGGTGTAGTAGAGATGTGTGACATCATTGACATGCATTCTGCACCTCCTTGTTCTTTTTGGCCTCAGCATTTATTTTAGGTAGTACTCCTCGTGTCTGAACTGAGTTTGAAACTACATATAAAGTTTTTCTTTGAGCGAGTACATGCAATCAACTACATACATGCAATCAACAGTACTTGAAATTAATGGTATGTGCAAGCAATGGTACATGTACATGTATGCAATCATCTACATGCAATCAATGGCACTTGAAATCAATGGTGTATGTTATCAATGGTACAAGCAATCTCACATGCAATCAGTGGTACTTGAAATCGGGGTCCGCTCGCTATTCATAAGGACCACTATTTATAGAAAGCCGCTATTCATTTAAAGACCTCAGCCTGACCCAAAACAACCATATATTGACGTAAAGCTTAGTAAACAAAGAATATAATTACCCTGGGTATTCATAAATTTTTGTCTCCGTTTATCCATAAAACATAAATAAGATAATTTTTTTTGGTCCGCCCCCTCCCTATGGCGTAACAACAGAGGAAACTGCAGGGGGTCGCTAGACGTGTGACGACATGTCATGTATACAGCTCCGAGTGCGTCTACACGATATGTCGTCATCAAATTTTCACCCCCCCGCAAAGTAGCGTTCCTCAGAGACGGGGCCCTCGTCAGAAAAACCACCGGGGCTCAACATTCGGGACGCTGTTACTCATTCCGCAGGAAACGGAATCTCATGAAGTTAGTTTCAATTTGTTCAGAAAATATATAGCTCCCCGTGGATGAATAAAGGGTATATATTTCAAAATTCGGTCAGGCTGAGGTCTTTAACATGTGTTATGAATAGCGATTATTAAGAATAGTTATGAATAGTGGTCCTTATCAAGGCTTTTGCTAAACAGTCGGGTAACGTCGCGTCGCGTTGGTAGAAATTTTCGAACATTTTTCAGGAAGGTGTCTTCAAGGGGACAAATTGAAAAAGAGTCCATCTCAGTATGATTTTCCCCGTTTTCAGGCTAAAAACGACAAACAAGGGAATAAAGAAAACAATAGAAGGATAATGCAAAGAAGACGTACAGTCCGTCCCAGTGGCGGTGGCTGCGCTGCCGGCGGTGCAGCTTCCCTCTGTACCCCGTCTGTGGTAGATCTAGATTCTTCTTCTTCTTCTTCTTCTTCTTCTTCCAGTAGTGTGCATAAACCTCCAAGGAGTATCGTCGCACAGCAGTTGGTTGTCTATCAGCCGATCAAACGTGTTGCTCGAAAACTTATTTAAAAAAAATAATTCCCAAAACGAACGCATCTACACTATATACAAATTGACTCGTGTCTTGAAGATGTCGATCGATGGTAGTCAGTAGACGTAACTAAAGGTAACAAAACTAGATTAAATTAATTGAAGCTACTAACAGACTAATATAATGCTTACCTGTCACCATCTTCCCCTGACCCTGAGGCTGAGCTTGAACTTGAAGCCATCGTACGATGATACACCATCCCGGTGGCCTGTACTTTCACGGTGATGTCTGATGATGATGATGACGATGATCGTGACACAGTGCAAAGCACTTTACGCATGACTAGGCTACACGTACATAGACAGGCTAGGCCTAGTCTGCAAGCACACACCCTAATTTGACACTTTATCAGAAAATCATTGTGTCTTGACAGAAGCCTAATTCAGCTACCTTCTGGTCGGAAGGAGCAGCTATACATGTAGTACATGGCCTATAGTAGTCTTACAGTGCAGGCACTCTTTTACGACTGACCAGGGTTTGTGCCTGCAAACTAGGCTAGGCCATGCGCAGCTCAGGCCATTCCACGAATCCGGAAAACGTAAACACAGCTAAAATTATTAAAATTATTAAACATCTCTGTGTTTTCAATCCAAAGTTCAATAAAACAGTGATTAATTGAATAATTAATTAATTCAACAATCGATTTATTCATGGCATAAGAAATCAAATAATTAATTCATGCTGCCATCAGGCCACCTTTTTTTTCCCCTCTCCTTTTCTTTTTCTTTTTTTTGCTGCTAACGCGACGCAACGTTACCCGACTGTTTAGCAAAAGCCCTTATCAATGGAGGTCCTTATGAATAGCGAAGTAATTTGTCTATGGTTTCCTCGCTATTTAGAAGTACCGCTATTCATGGATAGAGGTCCTTATGAATATTAAAGTGGTCCTTATGACTAGCGAGGCTACCCCCTTGATATCAATGGCATGGTACATGTACATACAATTAACGACATGCAATCAATGGGATTTGAATCAATGATGTACATGTATGCAGTGAACATTACATTGCAATCAGTGGTATGCAATCAATGGTACATGTACTTGAAATCAACCGGGTAATTCAATCAATGGTACAGTTCATGCAATCAATGGGGCAAGGTGAGGTCTACAAAGACTCTACATTTACAAGTTTTTGAAAGACAGCTTAGAATTTGTGGGTGGAAATTGAATATAAAATCAGTGACCCAACATTTATGTTCACATGAAGTAGCTGAGGGGGAAATGAGGAATGAGATCTGAAGCTTTTTTTTTAGTGTGGAGCTTAGGAGTTTGGAAAAAATGTCAAAAAATATTTAAAAATCTATGAGACATATTTAGATGTTTGAATAACAAAATATTAGTTGTATGTATCCCTGCACATCAACAGCAAAAAGAAATTGCATTTGGGTTGTATTTGGTTGCAGGGGCCCTTTAAACAGAGAGTTAAAGTCCTTCTAGTCCTCAACAGGCATTTGGGGCAAGCGATGATTTGGTTTGTGATTTCTAGAGCATGGCTACTGCATGATCACGATCATCTTGGATTTTCTTTAAATCAGCACCTGGGTCATAAGTTTCACTTTTGGAAGAGGAGAGTTATGCACAGGACTAGTAAAACTTTAGAGATTACAAATGGCTGTAACTACAAATGGAAAGTCCACCCTAAAATCAAGTCACTTTTAATCACGGCAGAAACAGACAAAGAAATATTTCTAGGAGAAAGATCCAGGGAAATCTGATGTCAAGGATTATAAATTTTAAATCTGGAATCACAAAGTTGTAACTCTTCCCTGATTTTTTTTTTTTGTTAAATGTCACTCTTCTTGAAGGTTGATTGTGAAATGGATCTACAAGTGTGTAAAATGTATGGAAAGTGTGGTCAGTGAAGCAGTCAAGCTAATATGGTTTCTTCTTGTTTAGGTAGCTTGCATGTAGCGAAACCGAGTAGCATGAAAAGCCACGCAAAATTGTTGGTGATATTGGTGACTTAAAGTCACAATATGACATAACTATACTGTATGCAACGATAGCTTTCGGTAATAAAGAGTTTTCGGATATGTCAACTAGAACTTCATCTTAGATCGTCCCAGCGACAATGGACTGCGTTTGTGTTGACTGCATACAAATTAGGTGAAGCATGAAGCTAATAATGGGTAAAGCGAGGTTCACGTTTAAGAGAAGACGGCAAAACCATGTTTTACGTGTTCTCGATCTGACTAGAGGACGAGGGAGAAGCCAGTGGACGGTTGAGCCGTGTTCTTGCACAAAGCGCGGTATGCAGCTGACACAAAGCGGTCCATTGTAGCTGGGAAAATCTAAGACGGCGTTTAAGTCCACACATTCGAAAGCTCAAGCCTAGACAAGGGAGTAGAGCTCATTTTACCAGCTCTATGGGTAATACCTACCTTGCTGCAATAAAATTAGGATATTCAACAATATGCATTTTACATTCTGGACAAGTATTTTTCGTGCAACTATACTTTGCAGTTTTTTGCTAAGATACTATTCATGCAATTACTACATTGAGGATACTTAAATGTTAAGGGCTGGTCAGAGAAAAACAATAACTACATGAAGATTAATCGTTTTAATAGTAAAGAATTGTTGTTTATGTGGGAAATGAAATCGTTGCAGGCTGCACCTCAACAATTCATGCTAATAGGCCTCCCTCAACAATTTTGTTGTATCGCCTGGATCGCTCAGCAATATTTGTATTCCCACAGACCTCAAATGATATTTGTGAGGATTCATTCCACTCCTGTCCTGTGATACAGCTGTGCTTTGCAGACAGCATCCATCATGTTTGATTAACCAAACTGTTTTTGTGGCTGTCAAAATCGTTCAGGACCGCAGTGACCACTTTTATTGTTATCGTTATCGTTACATTACTGTTCATCGTTGTCATTCATGACTGACCAACCCCTTTACACTGGCACTGTAATGTAAGGATATAAATATAAAAGCTGGATTTTTGATGAACATGAAAAACTAAATGTAAATCATTTTTGATGAATATGATTAATGGATTATAGTTTAGAATATATATTGATGTTAGGGCAATACAGAGAACAAATGTCACAAATGCGTCTCTAAATTTACATGTACACTGTACATGTAATAACTTGTCCGAGCATGAGTCCCAAAAACAAATATACAGTACTTATTTGATCCTCAATCCTTCACACAGTAGTATGTACATGTACATGTACATGTAATTGTAAATAATTGTAAAATGAAAGGCATTTCCTACAACTACATGTAAGTCATTGCAAACGAACATCATGTATACATGTACAAAGTTATTTGATAAAACCTTGTACCCCTGCATAGCTGTTCCTGTCTGAAAGCCTCCAATAGGCTTAAATGTGGATTTAAATAGCCTGCAATAGTCCAGGGTAGATCGTACATGGGGAAAGGAATTCAAATATTTTATTCTTGGAAACTCAAAATTGGTAGCATATTTGTAGAGTATAGTTCAAGAGTCCCCAATCAGTAATTAAATCCTGCTTTAAATGTGCAGCATTAATAAATGTTTGACCCAGTCCCAGATAGGCGGGCCTATGAATGCATAAATTTGTAAACTAATGTATGATCACCCACTGCCAAAATGAACTGAAATTACACAATGTGCTTGCTAATACTGCTTTTTACCCTTTCCCTGACCGAGCTGGGATCGGAATGAACGTTGTAATGAGAGAATGAAAGAAATTCACCATTCCCACATTATTTCCCCTGGCTTCCTAATAACATTTCAAAAGACCTTTAGTCACTACTCTCACTGAGACAGGAGAGAAATTAAAAGTCTGCAAACAAAATTCAGTAAAATGCATGCATAGAGGGTGGTTCTGACAAGTCACTTACAAACATACACCCAAAACTACATTTCAGTTCCATATTTTGAAATAGATCGTACGATGAAGCTTTGTGTTGAGAGGCACTGGTACAAAAGGAACCCCATCAAAAAAATTCCACTTCAGAGTTGAGACCCCTAAAATATAGAAGTTTAATTTTGGGCCTGGCTCCCACTGTTTTGGTCCAGACACCTCAGAAAGAAAAGTTAGTGAATCCTGTAAAGGACACTTATAAAAAAAAAACACAAAACAAAACATGCAATTTACCCATTATGTTCTTTAATATTCATCAGAGCTCTCTGTGGATACACCCCTCCTCCCCCTCCTTCTTCGTTTCTTTTGGAAAAGTTTCCAAGACCTTTTTCCACAGCTGGTATGAGGTCCTCATATGACAGGTTTGCCACAACTTGAGCAGGGCTGATCAAGCATGGCTGGGGCGAATCATGAGCCATCTTGTTGTTAGTGCATAGAACCTGGAGTTTATTGAAATGATAACAATATGACTAATAACAAGAATAATAATAACTTTACATGTGACATGAAGCTGAATGCTTTTATCTCAGCCTATTGTTATCACTCGCTTTAACGCACGGTCTCTTTCGCCTGAACATCATACATGTATTTCTATTGTGACAGAATAAACCGCATTGACTGGATTCCCCCTAACATATAGGAAATAATGTTGTAATAATAATAATAACTAGAAATGTGCATTGCTGGTGCCGCGCAATGCGAAATGTATCCCCCGGCACTGGCAGCGATTTGAAGGAGGGACAAAGACCCTCCCCCATCCCCTCCCTCAAACAAAAGGATGGTGTAGAAATTGACGCCAGTGGCCCGGAATATTGTCAACACCAGGATCAGCATTACCAAAACGATTTGTGCAGATTAGAGTATAATGCATTTTTATAGAAAATTCGGAAGAAATATGACCTCAGAGCGCACATAAGCCATCCACTAAAATATGACCTTTGATCCTATGAAAGACGGAACACTAGAGGCAGCATCACCAAAAACTGTAGAGGTGTAATCTATAATGGACCTACATACAAAATCTGAAAGAAATGGGTTAACAAATGTGTCCTCCAGAATGCATGCAACAAAAATATGACATTTGACCCTAACAACAACCTGAATATGACATTTGACTGTATAGAAAGTGGTACAGTGGGGGTAGCATCAGCAAACAATTTAGATGTGTAGGTTTCACTAAGACACATCTTCATATAAAATTTGAAAGAAATGTGTTGAGAGATATACCAAGATACATCTCCATACAAAATTTGAAAGAAATCCATCAAGAAATGTGGCCTGCAGAGTGCACTCACGCCATGCCCTGAAGTATGACCTTTGACCCTATAAAAGACGGAACACTGGTGGCAGCATCACCAAAAACTATAGGTTTTTAGATTACACCAAGAGACACCTTCATGCAAAATTTGAACGAAATCCGTCAAATGCAGAAGAGTGCAAGAAATGGAAAAATGACCTTTGACCCTATAAACGACGGAACAATGAGGGCAGCATCACCAAAAATTAAACATGTGTAGATTATACCAAGATACATCTCCATACAAAATTTGAACAAAATCCGTTGAGAAATGTGGCCTGCAGAGTGCACTCACGCCATGCCCTGAAGTATGACCTTTAACCCTATAAAAGACGGAACACTGGTGGCAGCATCACCAAACACTATAGGTTTTTAAATTACACCAAGTGACACCTTCATGCAAAATTTGAACGAAATCCGTTGAGGAATGTGACCGCCAGAGCGCACACAAGAGTACACACAAGACATCTATCAAAATATGACCTTTGACCCTATAAAAGACGGAACACTGGGGGCAGCATCACCAAAATCTATAGGGTTCCAGATTTTACCAAGAGACACCTTCATACAAAATTTGAACAAAATCCGTTGAGAAATGTGACCGCTAGAGCGCACACAAACTATCCCCCAAAATATGGCCTTTTACCCTATAAAATACGGAACACTGGGGGCAGCATCACCAGAAACTATAGGGGTCCAGATTTTACCAAGATACACGTCCACAGGAAGTCTGAAAGAAATTCGTCGAGAAATGTGACCGCTAGAGCGCACACAAGAATGTGACGCGGCGGCGGCGGCGGTGAAACGCTGCTGAATCCAAAGTATCCTCCGGCATACTGCCGGGGGATACAATGATTGATTGTTCAAATCAATACTTAATAACAGAGAAATGAGAGAACATGAAGTTACAATAAAGACTTTTTAAAGTTACTTTTTATTTAAGCAGATCAAATTCAAGACTGAGGCGTTTTTTGCGGGTTTTACAAATACAATTACAAAAGCAGCAAGTATGATCACTTCACCTAAGTTGTAAGGATTGTTATTGTCAGGCCGATACCGATATGATCGTGATTGGTGATCAGGATCGGCGCGGAAAAAGATGGATGAAAACTTCTCTTGACATCGGATGGTAGTTCGGATGTTGTGGTCGCCAGATTAAAGGTGTTTTGTCCTCAATCCCTGTCTGATTTCTAGTCATTCCTGTTTATACTTTGGATCCCCTTTCAGTGGCGTAGTCGGCAGGATTTTTTGTACTATGGAATGGAAGAAAATCTAAGGTTTGTGAGACATTTTCTGTGACTTTCGTTGCACATGTGTGCCGTGACTGTGTCTGTGTGAGTAACTTCACGGTAGATGTACCGTGCCCCAAGTACTCATTTTTTCGGTGGTTATTTATCACATGGTGTAACTGGGAGTGCTATGTTGTACGAATTGCATGTCTGACTCTGATGAGAGTAGATCTTCAGGAAGTGAAGAATGAATCTATATCTACATGTAGATTGTGATTGGTATAGATTTTAGAGTTGAACTGTCAGGATTTATAACTGGCCTGTGTGTCCTACTCCTAGTAGTAGTAGTACACTGCTACAGAAGAATTACAATTGACAGTTGGTCAGAAGACAGAAGTTTGATTTGATTGGAGTGGTTGTGCCGTGGCTGGTTATTGTTTTCTTACCCTGGAACTGGTCTTGAGTAGTGTTGCTAATTCTGTAAATTAATAATAGCCAAATAATCAAGTCTGTTATAATAATAACCATAAGATACATAAACGATAAAGAAATAAAAAATAAATATACAGATACTCTAACTTAGCTCCAAACAAACATTAATTAATGTAAATAAATAATTAGATTTAAGGTGGGAATTACGCATTACATGGCGAAAGATTAATAAGCAAGCAATAATTAGCATTCAATAATAATAGACTAAAATTAAAAGCAAAATTTGTCCTTAGATTTAACGTAATTCGGAACAAGTTAGGATTATTAAACATGGCAGACAGATCAGCATACCTCAGCAGATTCACAGCTGAGCACATAACGCACTTGTGTGAATTAAACCATATCGATACAAATGCAGTAAAGACCAAGCAAGAGCGCATCTCATGTTTGTGTGATTTGCCAAAGCTGGTTGAGGATGAGCCTCAGACTCAGAGTACTGGTGTGGGTGTGGATGACCTTTTGCGGGTTATGAAACAACTTGAAGAGTCTCATCATCATGAGACTGAGAAATTGTGCAAATCCATACTGTCTGCCACAGTTAGTAGTGCTGCACAAACTGGTCCTCCATTAAAAGGATTACACCAGCTGAGCAATGATGATGATATTGTGTGCTACCTTAGCACTTTTGAACGACTGGTCCTTGCAGCAAACCAGCCAAAGAGTGAATGGCCTAGACTGTTGGAGCCATACCTCACTGGACGGGCTCAACAGGCATTCCATGCTCTTAGTGCCAAGGAGCAAGATAATTATGATGATGTTGTTCAGGCAATTAGAATATGGTACCACTTCACCCCTGAAGCATACCTCACTAGACGGGCTCAACAGGCATTCCATGCTCTTAGTGCCAAGGAGCAAGATAATTATGATGATGTTGTTCAGGCAATTAGAAGATGGTGCCACTTCACCCCTGAAGCATACCGCATTAAATTCAAAACAGAAAACAAGAAGGTAAATGAGACCTTCAAAGAATTTGCAAACAAATTACAAGACTATTTCTTGCAGTGGATAGAAATACCTCAGCAAATGGTAGAGATGCCCGAGGTCAGTAAGGGGTTGAATTTGGTTATGATTGACCAATTCCTGGAAAGAGTTTCAGATGAGGTGTTGAGGCTCAAACTCAGGGAGCTCCAAGCAACATCCCTGATTGCATTAGCTCGCAAGGCAGATGAGTTGGTTATTCAAAGAGGGGCAAATACATACATGCATAGCGCCGCCTCGGGAGGTGATCCCTCCACTCGTAGACGAACAGGTACAAGCAGTGCATCTACAGGACGTAGGTCTTTCAATGCTGCTTGCTACCGATGTGGTCAGCTCGGACACAGAATTGCAAACTGTCCGGTATCACTGGGATTGGGTCCTCAACAGGTACCTTCCCAAGGCCCTGCTCAAGAACCGTCACCGAAGATCAATTTCATTGCAAAGGGTAAGAGTAATGTTACAACTGCAGATGTTGTTATTCATGGTCAGGAGGACAGAGTTGTGAAGACCCGAGCCCTGCTAGACTCGGGGTCAGAGGTATCCCTGGTCACCTATGAATTGTGTAAAGAGTTAGGGGCAAAGGTTAATCGTGAACCCGAGGGGGTGTTAGGCATGATTAACGAAACAGAGTTAGTGCCTGAAGGTTTAGTGTCCCTTCAAGTGGGTCTAGGGGGCAGCATTGCGACCGTTGAGTTTCATGTGGTTTGTAGGCTCCCAGTACCTGTCCTCCTTGGTGTGGATTTTGCAGAGCAGGTGAAACTTGTCATAGATTTTGGCAATGGTAGTTTCAGCACAGGCAGCAATGGGGCCAGTGAGCAGCCAGTTAGGTTCTCTTTGAATGGAGGGCAGGGTATGTCACAGGTTGGAGAGGAGATTGAGGGTCATCTCCAAGCAAAGGAGGAGATGACGAAACTTGACCTAACTGAAGTGAATAGACAGAAGTTAGATCAGGTCTTCCGGGACTTCCCAGATGTATTTAGTGAAGTACCTGGTCATACAGACATGGCTACTCATCAAATTGATGTGGGAGTGGCTTCTCCCGTCCGTTCTCATCCTTACAAGGTGAGCCCTGAGAAAAGACAAGCTCTTGATGAAGAGTTGGATAAGCTTCTGAACCTGGGGAAGATTGAGCCTTCAGACTCACCTTGGGCTGCTCCCGTAGTGATGGTTCCTAAGAAGAATGGGAAATATAGGATGTGTGTGGATTATCGGAAGTTGAATATGGTGACAAGGGTTGATGCCTTCCCCATGCCTATGGTGGATGACATTTTAAGCACCCTGCATGGTGCCTCAGTATGCTTGTCATTGGATCTGCGCAGTGGATACTGGCAGATGAGCGTTGCAGGTGAGGATGTGGAGAAGACGGCTTTTGTTTGTCATAGAGGTCTGTTTCACTTCAAGGTCCTTCCTTTCGGTGTTGTGAATGGTCCAGCCAGCTTTCAACGGCTGATGTCCAAGGTACTTCATGGCCTAATAGGACGGAATTGTTATGTCTACTTGGATGACATTTTGTGTTTCTCTCCGGATATCGAACAGCACATCTTAGATCTTTGAGAGATCTTTTGCCGCTTACGACAAGCAGGACTGACAGTAAATGCTGAAAAATGTCAGTTTGCTTGCCAAGAAATGAAATATCTTGGCCATGTTGTCAGCTCAGATGGACTCAAGATGGATCCCGAGAAGGTATCCACCATTGTCAACTATCCTGAACCGAGGTCGATCAAGGAACTAGAGAGGTTCCTTGGGATGGTTGGCTGGTATCAGAAATTCATCCCTGGTTTCTCAGATGTTGCGGCACCCCTTCATGGGCTGAAGAAGAAGGGTGTTCCATGGAATTGGACTGCTGACTGCACCCATGCATTTCGGATCCTGAAGGAGAGACTCCTCACAGAGCCAATACTAGGCTACCCTGATGAGGAATCCAGGTTTGCTGTGCACACCGATGCCAGCAATGTCGGGATTGGTGCAGTCCTGACCCAGCAGCAACAGTCTGGGATCCGAACTATCGCCTATGCAAGTCGGTCTCTGTCTGCTGCAGAGAGAAATTACAGTACTACGGAGAAGGAATGTTTGGCTGTGGTATGGGCCCTAGAGAAATGGCGGCCATATCTGGAAGGTAGAGAGTGTCGTGTTATAACTGACCACCAGGCACTCTGCTGGCTGTTTCGGAAGAAGAAGCAGAATGGGCGACTGGCACGTTGGATTCTGAGACTTCAGGATTTTCGGTTTCAGGTAATATATAGGCCTGGAAAACAGCATCATGTCCCGGATGCATTATCTAGGATTCCTGAGGGTGATGTTGCCCCCATGGTTGGAGTTGTAAGTAAGGTGTTGTTGAATCAGGAAGGTGACAGGCATGACAATGACTGTTGTGCTGCCAGTGGATGCATTGTCCCGGATGACGAGTTGGTTGATTGGATACAGTGTGATGATTGTGATCAGTGGTATCACCAGGTCTGCGTCCATATTGGTTCTCAGGAGGCCGAGGATGTAAACAGGTACTCTAGCCCATCTTGTGTTAGCGAGTCTGAGGCTGCAGAGGAAGTTGTCCTTCCTTTGCATCTGACGAAGTATTCTGTCTTGAGAGCTCAAAGGAGTGACCCAAAGTTATTGCCGGTGATTCAGATCCTTGAATTTAAGCAAAAGAATGGCGTGGATGAGGGTCAAAGCCCTGTTCAGAAGATTTCAGCTTTCAGTTTGAAAGACATGGTGTTATATAAGAATGATTGTGTAGCTATCCCCAAGGCCCTCCAGAAGGCAGTGTTAGTTGAGTGCCATTGCAAGCCAGTATCTGGGCATCTTGGGAGAAGGAAGACACTGAATAGGTTGAAGTCAATGGGTCTATGGTGGAATGGTATGTCACAGTCTGTCAGAAGCTTTATTCGTAGTTGTAAGGTTTGTCTTGAAACAAAGCCTTCTTACCAGAGATGTCAAGGAAAAATGTTGTCTAGTACCTCCTCAAGGCCCTGGGAAAAGGTTGGTGTAGATCTCATGGGTCCTTTGCCAAAGTCGTATGCTGGGCATGAGTATATATCCTGGTCGCTGTCGACCATTTCTCAAAGTTTGTGGAGATTCTGCCTTTGAAGTCAGCTACCAGCCAATCAGTGGCAACCACTCTAGTGAGGGAGCTGTTCTGTAGATATGGACCTCCAGGAGCCCTGCTGTCGGACAATGGCCCCCAATTCAGAGGAAAGGCTCTACAAGCTGTCTGTGCAGACTGGGGGATAGAGCAGATCTTCATCACGCCGTATCACCCTCAAACGAACTGGGTGGAAAGGGTGAACCATAACCTCAAGGCCATGCTCCAAGCCTACACAGGATCTGACCATCGACAATGGGATGTTCACCTCGCGGAACTCGCTTTTGCCCTCAATAGCAGTAGTCATGACACCCTGGGTGTAGAACCATCCGTAGTTATGTTTGGACGACGCTTAGCTTCACCTTTGACTAACCGCCTGCAAACTGAGGGGAACAAGAACATTCCCACCCAAGGGGAAATAGCGGACAATCGTCAACGTGCTGTCAATAGCACCAAACGATATTACGACCAGAATCGTGATGGATGCCGAATCAGTGAAGGAGACAAAGTCATGGTGAAGACTTACCCTCTATCGAATGCGAGAAAGAACTTCTCAGCTAAACTAGCACCGCGATGGACTGGGCCGTTTGTCGTACAAAGAAAACTGACACCGGTGAATTTCCTTGTGATAAATGTGGCCAACAAGATGGTGACCCGCGTTGTTCATGTGGACCAGCTGAAAAAGTTCTAATTTCTTTGGGCATTGACATCACATTGTTTGTCCACACTGTTATAAATTGTAGTTTATACTACATTTGGGTCAAGATTGGACTTGGAAGTTTGCGACTTGAAATAATAGACTAAACAAGAATACATTTATATGTATGTAAAAAACCAGAACTGTCACAGTCAGCTATGGATCGCGATATAAATATAACTAGACATTTAATTCGTCACTGAGACGAATAAGGTGATCTGTCTTTTGATCTTAATATTTTTGACGAAGACGAACGACAAAATGATAATAAGGATGAGGTTGATATCCTTCTCCCTTTCTCCCTTTCGGAAACAAATAATAGAAGTTTCCAATGTTTCCAAATGTTTGCAAATAATAATAATAGTCCACCCCAAATTTTATTAACCGAAATGGAAATTCTTTTTGCCCAATTGATCGTGGGCCCGGCAGCCACTGTGCAGCGCCAGATCGACGTTGCTCTATCCTTTCAATTGTTGAACGCCAAACAAGGTAGCAGCAACTCCCATCTTTTAACGCCTTTTGGTATGACGCGGCCGAGGTTCGAACCCACAACCTCCCGATTGTGAGGCGGACGCTCTACTGACTGAGCCAACACATCGATGAGATTAATTATAATGAATCTATTCACGATTTTTATGATTTCAGCCTTTTCCTAGCATTTTCAATTCGTAGGCTCTACTACCTACCTTAGTGAAATAGCGCCCCCTTTGTTTCAATGGGGCATAAAGTGTGTGAAAATGAATTTTGGATGATTGGTGGATATCATGACAGTGATGATGATAATGATGATAATCATCATCATCATTATTATGAATATCATCATGACAGTAATGATAATGATGTTGATGATAATCATGATGATGATCATTATATTATCATGACAGTGATGATGATAATGATGTTGATGATAATCATCATCATCATGAATATCATCACAGTGATGATGATGTTGATGATAATCATGATGATAATCATGATGACCATGACTGAAATGACATTGACCTTAGCCATGCCAAATATGAAAGAGAGATGACATTTCGTGAAGAAGATACAATCATTAGTTGATTTTTACAAAATGGCGCCTGGATGACGTCACAATAATCTGATGACCTTGAAAAAGATGCGGGAACTTGACCTTATTAGGACTGATGACTGACAAAAATTTGAAGATAATTGACCAAGCCAATTTTGAGAAATTGTGATATCAAATAGGACGATTTGATATTGCAGGATACTTGGGAGATAAACCCCATAGCTCTAATACACGACAGGGAATCAAAATTTCCATAGGGTTGTACACAAACTACTGCACATTACTTTCTAATAGACATAACATGGAAAATAAGGCAGTTTATTACATGATTTGTGATTGTTTATGTTATAATAGTCGAAGAGGATGGTAAAATGACAAGCAAAAACAAGCAAAAAAAAAAAAAAAAATTATGGACCCACCGGGGATCGAACCTGGGTCACCTGCATGGGAGGCAAGTGCTTTGACCAATAGACCAAAACATTTCCCATAGAGATAACACGTACACGAAAAACAGGATTCTCAAATCACATTTTGTAGTTAAAAATTGGGCATGATGCCGACATCTGATCAAAATTTGGAGACCACACTTGTAAAAGCTTATAGTCTCAGCTACAACATATTAAAATCTGGAAGGAAATAGACCAAAAATAACTGAGATACTGCTCAGAGAACGATGTCATGTAGATTCATGATTCAAAAAAAGATCATCTTCCATAGACATAACACGCAAATAGGGAAAATTCTGACATGGCATCTTTAATTGAAAATTTCACTGTGATGACGTCATCCAAATGAAAAATGGTGGTGACTGATCTGGTAGAGAATTGTCTCAGCTATAACATATCAAAATTTGGGAGAAAATCGAACACCTACATGTATTACTGAATTATTATCAAATAAATACAAAAATGATGACGTCATTTTTTCAAATTCATTTTTTTGAGTTCATATGCAAATATGATGACGTCAGACCATGCGATTGGCAAAAATTCTGCATGAATTCAAATCTACAACTCCCAGGCTTTCAGAATATGTAAAGAAATTGGGGGGTTTCCGCCCATTCTGACGAGCTATGGCGGATTCTATATAGGCATGTTTTTACCACTTTTTACATTAGAATGCCCATTGACGCGCGCACGAATTTTAAAGTTTGACGCGCGCGTGTTGCATTATGGAAGGTCGATAATGACTGTAAATAGTTGGAAATTGTCAAGAATAGTGTCAGAAAGACATACCATGCGAAAAAACGGCGTTTTTACGTTATGTACGCGCTGCGCGCGCGCATAACGCGCACACGGACGGAAAATTTTTAAATGCTTAAAATGTCCTGAACCGTACTCTAATTTGATTAAAAAGTGATTTTGAGCATTTCTAAATTTTGACGCGCGCGTACGTGCGCGTCATGATGCGTGCGCGGATTTTGATGACATTTTATGTTGACCCTTGACCTGAAGTTCATGTGTGTCAAATATGGTTCATGTTTGATGATTCGTTTGAAGATATGATTGATAATGTGATTTCACAAAATGGCGCCTGGATGACGTCACGAGGCTTGTCTCGAATGGGTGGGGTGCGGGAGCGGGATGGGAGCGGGATGGGAGCGGGAACGGGCACACCCTTTCGAGACAAGCCCCCCCGGTTATCTCGAATGGACGCGTTCCCAGCGAGAAGTTCAATGAACGCGCCACTTCGAGACAACCGGGGGGGCTTTCCTCGAATGAGTGTGTTGAGTAGACTTTTGTAACAGACGTTTTAGAATTTTTTTTGAAAAATGTACTCTTGCTGGTTTTTTCGTTTTTCTTTTGTCTAAGATGTAGAAAATATAAAAAAACGGTATCTAAAAATGCTTTTGACAAGGAAATCATTATTTGTGCAAAATAAATCGGAGAATTGAATAATTATGCATTAAAACACACGGGGAAGAAAGGGCAAGTGGCGTAGCTAGGATTTTTGTATTTATTTATTTATTATTATTTTTGTTTGGCGTGACCTGTTAAATATTGTGAAATTGTGTTACAGACATGTGCTGACATAAGCCAAGGTGTGTTTATCATCTTTCCAAAGTTAGAAACACCTTTTAATGCCACTATCATTCTATCAATACCCACTATCAAAAGTCAAAACTCATATCAAAAGGTCGTTTGTACCCGGCCCCCAACTCCCCATACCAGGGGTATGCCTATGCTCGTAACTCCTTTTCAAAAGTGACCCCCTATTCCGGAGAAGTTGGAATTTGTTTTACCCCCTATCCCGGGAAATTTTCTGAGATATTGGACCCCCTATCCAGGCAATTTAGGAAATTAACCCCCCCCCCCCCCCCCCCCCCCCCCCCACCTATCCCCGGGGAGGAAACCACCAGAGTCTGTGAAAATTGACCCCTATTTACATTTTCCCGGGAATATTTTTTCATCTTCCTCATTCATCTTCCTATTTTCTTACTCACCCACCAATAAGGGGTGGGGCATGGCCATCTTGTGCCCCCCCCCCCGTAAAAAAATACGCCGCAGTGAATTAACATTCTATTCTGGACTGTCTGCCCGACCAGACCTTTGAATTTTAATTCCATTATGAATTCATGCAACCTCATACATTCATTTGACAACCCCCGGTTATCAGTGACGGCACCGGGGGCATGGGGGGGGGGGCATTTGCCCCCCAGTCAGAAGCTTTGCCCCCCAGTTGCCCCCAATAATTTTCGGAGTGAAAAAAATAAAAGGGTGGAAAATTTTGTTTGTCCGCCCTTGCCCCCAACAATTTCTTTTGCCCCCCATTTGCCCCCCCCCCCACCCCATTTTAACAATCCTGGTGCCGCCACTGCCGGTTATATTTTCTACATCTTAGACAAAAGAAAAACGAAAAAACCGGCAAGAGTACATTTTTCAAAAAAAATTCT
The DNA here is from genome assembly GCA_025617745.1 of Heliocidaris erythrogramma. Taxonomy (NCBI): domain Eukaryota; kingdom Metazoa; phylum Echinodermata; class Echinoidea; order Camarodonta; family Echinometridae; genus Heliocidaris; species Heliocidaris erythrogramma. Next base: position 11,738,283 of record CM046870.1, read on the forward strand.
AAAACGTCTATTACAAAAGTCTACTCAGCACACTCATTCGAGGAAAGCCCCCCGGTTGTCTCGAAGTGGCGCGTTCATTGAACTTCTCGCTGGGAACGCGTCCATTCGAGATAACCGGGGGGGCTTGTCTCGAAAGGGTGTGCCCGTTCCCGCTCCCATCCCGCTCCCATCCCGCTCCCGCACCCCACCCATTCGAGACAAGCCCGTCACGATGACCTGATGACCTTGAAAAAGATTTTTCAGCTTGGCCTTATATGACCTGATGACTGACGGAAATGTCATGAACATAGACAGGAAAGTTTTTGAGATTTTGTGGAAACAAGAAAGTGGGAGAAAATAAAAATAAATAAATAAATAAATAATACTAATAAATAAAGAAAGAAAATTCTGACGAATATAAGAGGTGATCTGTCACTATGACAGATCACCTAAATAGACGCTTAGCTGGAAAGTATTATTGTTGTGGACTCTTAAGTAGACTATCGACGGACTATTATTATAACTGGTATTATAGGTTGTTGTTTTCTCTTGCGACATATGAATGTGCGGTATTCTTTGGAAATGTTGATGACTAGTTTATTAATATGGCAAATGCATTGCATCCATTATCAGTGTATTTCATACATTTAGAATTTGTAGAAATCTGGATCTGTTTAGTAACCTGTGGTTCCCTGTGGATCTTCTTATGTGACAAATCAGTGTTTATTTTAAAGTTATCACTGTACATGCGCCTGCCAACCGTGTGTACTCCACAGTTCCCACTTTTTATGCAAGTTTGTTTTTTGCTCCTGCATATTTCCTTGGTATACAATTATGAGTGACTTGATTAGATGGAACAACTGTTTGTCATTTTTACCTATCAAAACTCACCAAACCTGCTAAACAGTTTATGGCCATTGTGGCTAATTGCTTCTTTTTGTAGAGTGTGTTAAAAAAAAAAAAAAAAAAAAAAAAAAAAACACTCAGCTGTGCTGGTGTTTGTTACTTTGTTGCATTTAAAATGTTTGACAATGTGCGTATGTACATGTATATGCGTTTGGAGGTTGGACAGACAACTTGTTTTGAAGATTTTCTTGTTCATGCTTAGCGCTGATGCTCGCGATGTGCAAAATAAAAAAAAAAGAAGAGAAGAAGGCGTGTTGAACAAAACAAATGACGAAAAAGCACCAAAATGTATACATGTGCATGTACTTAGAAAGGCTGACTAGTACTTTAATTGTATGCAAATTGTCCTCGAGTCAGGCTTGACGGCAGTGTTATTCTTTTTTCTACATGTATATTCCTTATTTGACATGTATATTCCTTATTTGACTTGGGTTGTTGCCATGCAAGATTAGTAGTGTTTAAAGGAGAAAAAAAAACCCCAGAGGTATTTTTGGTGGAGGAGAGTGTAAGGATTGTTATTGTCAAGCCGATACCGATATGATCGTGACTGGTGATCGGGATCGGCGCGGAAAAAGATGGATGAAAACTTTTCTTGACATCGGATCGTAGTTCGGATGTTGTGGTCGCCAGATTAAAGGTGTTTTGTCCTCAATCCCTGTCTGATTTCTAGTCATTCCTGTTTGTACTTTGGATCCCCTTTCAAAGTAATATTACCGACCAGTCATAATACCGACCATTAAAAGGAGCGACAAGTCGCAATCTATGGGCAGTTTTACAGTTGGCTGCTCCTTTCTCTGGATCAAAGTTAAAAGGGACTTCAATTTATCGCATGCAGCTAATAAAAGTTTGCACATTGACCCAAATTTGACTGAGTAAACAAGATCGCGCGTTCTTTATTCCAGTATTTGAATCTCATTGGTCGGTTACGTATGTAGGGATTCGAGTTAACGATCACGCGAGGAATTCGGCAATAACGTTCCTTCGGTAGCGCACGATTGGACCTGATTGTATCCGAATTTCCCCGAGTCAGGCCAACTGGTCAGGCCCATGGATTACGACTTGCCACTCCCTCTAAGCGTATTATAAGCATCTAGCGCACGTCTTGCAAATCAACACATGGGACTACATGTACGCGTAGAATGCTTACATGTAGCAACGTTGAGAACAGCCAAAATAGAGCAAGATGAGGAATAAAAACGTAAGTATCATCAATTTATTGTTAATTTTTCATATTTTCATTAAAATAATCTCTTTTTATAAATTGCCATTGACTTAATACATGTATGTGCAGGGGTCGGTAATAAAACACACTTCTCCCTCTATGCGTAAAATGAGATGACTCTATTGCGACGTCATTTCTACAAGAACGCGCAAGTATTATCGCTCGTCAGTACCTGGATCTTGTTCCCCAGTATTTGGGTACTAGTCTGATGAATTTTCATTACGTTTCATGAAGATCGAATCTTTGGCGTAGTCGTTGGAAACATCGTTCAAGAGGTCGGTATTAGTAGGCATCATGATACTGTCTGTACTTTGTACTAAATTGTAGTGTAGGCTAGTCACTCAACGTCTCAAGCATAAAATATTGTCAGTAGACAGTAGGCCTAGGCCTACTCAGACATACTCATAATTGGAACAGACAATCATGTGTCAATTGTATAATTAATAATTTTGAGTAGGCCTAGATCTAACATATCTTGTAACAATTAAATTTAAAGTACTTTAAATTCATGCAGAGGCTGAAAATTTCAATTTCAGCCTCGGGTCTAACTTACTTATAATATTAACAGTTGAGTTAGAACTTAGAGTACAATTTGTTAGTCTAAGTCTAACTAGTTAGATCCATATGAGCACTCGACTTGGAATCACTCTAGTCTAAAGTTAAACTTAAAGTTCTCTGAGTCTGAACAAGACAAAGTCAAAACCAACATGACTGCTGCTGCAAACGGACAGGATTACCAGGCCCAACTGACCCGGCCGCGCCGGCCGCGCCGGCTAGGCGCTGCGCTTCATGAGTGGCTTTGGCTTCGCAATGGCCGGGGGCCTGTGTTAATGCGCTAGCTAGCAAGCTAATTTAATCTAGGCAAGACATAATTATTGACCCTGTGCTATCTACTTTACCTTGAGTTTAAGTGACATTGTAATTCTTCTTACCTGTCTAAAAGTCAATGATAATTTACAAGATCCAACTTGTTATATCTAAACCCGTTTCATGCTGGGCCTGAGCAAACTCGACTGTCAAAGTTTCGTTGTTCAGCTCAGCTTATAATCATCCGGCGCGCGGTAGGCTAGCGCTAGGCGGCCGGCCGTGCCGGCCGAGGTCGTCGGTACGTCGCGGATAGGCTACATGGAGAGCGTCAGCTCTTAAGCTCAGCTAGTGCATGCTGCCATGCATGCAACAACTCTCTCCCTCTCTCTCTCTCTCTCCCATCCCTCGATCGGTTACTGCCTTCCATCATGCACTTTTCCGTTCATTTGCTAGATCTCTCCCCCTCGCCCCCCTCCTCTCTCTCTAGCTTAATTTCTCGATCCCTCCTCTCATTCTTTCGAATATTCTGTCTCACTCGTACACTTCATCCCCCCTCGATCTCTCTCTCGATCTCTCTTTCTATCCCTCTCTTTCTCTCTTTTTTCCCTCAAATCCCCCCCCATCCCTCCCTCTCTGGTCACTAAATGCACAGAAAAAGAAGCGATTGGATATCATGTAAACAGGCCAACTTGCAAGTCTTAAAATATAAAACAGCTAAAACATTTCAGTTGTCATGTCTTCTATGGCATATTTAAAAAATTGGGTTTATTTACTCTTACAACCAATTAAGAATATTTGAACTTACACTGAGGGTCATTATTTATAAAGAGAACAACTATGACAAATGTACTCTCTAGAAATTAAAAAAAGAATGAATTTTCACTCTATATATTTAGTCCCCTGGTCAGTAACCAATCGATCAACGAACTGTTTAGGAGTAAATATTGATTTGCTCTCTCAAAAGAATGAAGTGAATTTTCACTCTATTTTCACTCCCCGGGATGTCAAGTCAGAGGTCACTCAACTCATGTTAGAGAGAGTAAGTTGTCTGTAAAAAAATTTACACCACTCCATACGATCTGTTTATGATTTTAAAAATATGAATACATGTATTTCTAAAATATAAATTTTCAATGACAAAATACAATTTTTCATTTCTCAGAAGATATCCTGATTTATGTGTCATATTTCTTGCATTAAAATCTGGAAGAGACTGGAAGAAACTTTTTAAGCACTTTTCAAAAATATAGATGCAGCAAATTTTGTTTAATAACTTAAAACAAAACCCATAGAAGGTATATATTGAGAGATTTCTATACTACAAGTAACAAGAAATACACAGTGTAATAATGTATTCTGTGTTAAGGCAATTCAGGACCTTTAAAAATTATGATTTTCCATACAGTCATAGTTATTTTTATTAGAACATTATACGTACAATTATCATCATTATCATCATCACCACTGTACATTTCATAAAATACATGTATTACTAGACTATGTACATGTTCCGCGTATAATCATTCCACCACACTATTATTTTTCTTCAAATAATGTAATGATTCTACTGTATATCTACAACTTTGATACAACACTGATATCTCTTATAATTCACAGCGAGTAAGTACATATACATGCACATATCTAGTATGTTGTCAGATGGATACATTTGTGATTAAACAATTCCAAAACTATTTTACCAAATCTAACAGTTCTGATTGTCAAATTCATATGAAAACTTTGTACTTCCAAACACTCTTCCAATTGTTTACAGTACTCTGTTACAAATACTAAATTGATTAGAAATTAATTTCTTTGGTATAACAAAACACTACGACATGCATTTAATTCAACTGCATGAAGTGATATTCCAAATGAATTCCAAATGACACCATGATAATTCATAACTACCATCAATTCATTTTATCTTCGTAAAGCTTACCTTTCCAGTGTACTTAACAAATAATTCTTAAATGCAGCAAACTATAAGCCTGTAGAAAAACCTTATAATAAAAATAAATATTTATAAATGTAGATGTGGAAGATGCCCACATAGTTAGTTAAATACTAAACAGGGGCACTTTTTCTACCATATGAGCGGCAAGAAGATAGGAAGATCAACCCGAGAGAAAATAAAATATCTTTGATTATGCACACACATGCACTCGAAGAAAGTCGAGTAGGAAAGTTTGAAGATTATTATACATTTTTAAGCAAGTTGTTGCAATACAAAAGCTATTAAGAGCACAGAAAATGTCAGACATAAAATATCCACCATAATTCATCAAAAATATATCCTCTATCCTGTTACTAGGAATACACAAGCATGAAATATTTAATCATCACTATGTATAATTCAGCCAATCCAAATTAATTCATTATATATTCATAAGGTCAAGATCATACTGCCTTTTAGCAATATCGACATTCCTGAAATTCCAATTCAGTGTTGTGACTCGGTAAACCAACTCAATAGATCACTGTGGCAATACTCTGTGTTGAAATATATGGCAAGAAGCAATATTCTGCGGTAACGGTAAATAGCTTTTCACAACAACAGCAGTTGTGCCTACAAACTGATCTGTGCGTTAAAGGGTACCAATCACCCAAAAGATATTTTGTTCAGCATGTTAGAGGTTCCATGTCGCAAAACTATATTCAAATTATGCGCAACCGATATTGATGTATTGATGTATTATATTGATATATATATAAAGATATAATGCAAGTTTAAATACACTCTCAATAAATGTACGAGCGATTTGTGATTAGACTAGTCGACGCATCTTACATGTTCACCAGGAATAGTCTGAAACCCAACTCCGAATTTGGTTTCGTGTGCGCACTTTTCTTTTATCCTGTATTTTCTTTATACTCCTTAGCTGTTAACCCATAGAATTCCATGTAAAGTTTTTTTGAGGTTGCTTTCATACATTCTAGCCATACACAAATTATTTTGGGGGTGATTGACACACTTTAAGATAAGGAAATTTGAAGCGCAGTATGCATCTCAATTCTGTCGCAAGTTTGTCAAAGCAGTTTGCCACTCTATGTCTGAATGGGTCTTCAGTAGTCCTATTCTTTCTCTAAATCCTTCACTCGATCACCGAGAGAGACGACACTCTCTGTTCTCATGTACTCTTGTGTCTTCTCCCTCTCTCTCAGTTTACCCTGAGATTGTTCAACATCCTGTGAAGTGACATTTGACCTTTCACTTCGAATGGAAGACATAGAGGAGTAGGACACCCCTTCCTCTGCAGCAGTGTTTCTAACAACGGCTCGTGCAAGCTGATTTGCCAGCATCCTGACCTCTCCTGACCCAGGGTTGTCACCCGAGTGATCTCTGACCTGCTTGGGATGATCATGCTTCATGCTTGCTTCAGAGGAGCTTCTCCCTTCCTCGACTTTGTCGACGTCATCACGGCAGTTCAGCCTTCTAGACTTGGTAGGAGAAGCTGCCCTAGAGCTGCTGCGACTCCCAGCCACACTCCCTGGATTGACGTCCGTCATGAAGACACTCCCATCGTCCGCCTCCTCCTCCTCATTCCCACTCTCGAAGCTGTCATCCTCATATGCCAAGGCTGCTTCTTCATCTCGGCGGCTGGATCTTGTGCTCTGAGGGTGAAACGTTACCGAGGTGTACACGGATGGTGTGAATGAGGAAATGCTGCCGGCATCGTTAGCGTTGTGACAGCAGCGATGAGTGCTTCATCTTCATTCCCATCCTCTCCTCCCTGGCTTCCATCATCTTCCGCTTTCCGCCTCCGATCATCCTCACTCTTTCTAATCTCATCTTCATCCGTCTCCCCAATTTCCTTTCCAGTGGAGCTACCAACCCGATTATCTAGTTCAGCATCATCATCTTCCTCTTCAAAGTCGTCCTCATATTGGCTCTCCTCCACATTAGCAAAATCATCCTCCGTTGCCATGGGAACATTGCACTGAGGTGAGGAGGCTTCGCTTCGACCAGGTTCCAAAAGTTTCTCAAGTACTGTAGTGTTGCTGCGTTGCTCTTGCTGCCTCTTTATCTCCATTCTACACAATTATAACATTTAAAATCAAAGCGCTTTAATTTTGGTCATAGATGTAGAATGGAAATTTCAGTGAATATCTACAGTAAATTTGTCAATGCAATTTTAATTCAAAAGAAATAAGAAGTCTTACATTTGTCTGCTTAGTATCTAATGTACAAGTAATCCAGTGCATGTACTGACACCTTAAAAGGGACAGATTGGATTACTTTAACTGTCAAGAGTACATTGGTTGAACTAAAAATATGGCACAAATAAATTAGTTTATAGCAAAAATGCAAGATAATACAATTCCCATGATTCTGTATGTTCCAGATTTACATGTATTTCATGGACTATATTTCTGTGTCCTGCTATAGATATATTTGCTATCAAGAACAATGAACGATGTGAAAACACCTACTATAATGTCAGCAGAAATGAAATAAATATGATACATAAAATATATAGAATACAAAAAACAAAAGCAACAAAAAGATAACGTAAGTAACAGAAATATATGAAATGAAAGAAAAATATTAAACAAGAGATATAAAATAAACAAAATGAATCAAATTAATTAATACAATAAAAAGAATAAACATAAATTGTTCTCACCTGATGCCTGGGGGTAGTTTTGCAAGTTCTCTTTCCTTTGCTTCTTGGGCATCCCTCTCCTTTGCCTGCCAATAAAATGTGAAAGAAAGGTAACATCAATAGTGTAGAGGTGTTGTGGTCTAGTGGATAAGTTACCAGACTGCAGATCAGAAGGGACAGGGTTCAAATCCCAGTCACAGTGCTAACGTTCTCTGGCAAAACATTAATCTACATATCCCACACTTGACCCAGGGAAGTGATTAGGTACCGGTAGGAATTACTTCCTATAAAGTTTCAGTTCCTTCATTAGGGCAGCTGAGCTGAGCTGGGGTGACAATCTAAAGCTCTTTGGAAGCGCATATACAGAGACATTGATAAATATGTTATAAATGCTATGTATGTATTTCAAATTTCTGGGATAATAGAGGGAGAATGAATGAAATTCCTATACATGGACACATAAATATATTTTTTGGTCTTTCTTACGGCTAATAAAATCAGATTACATGGATAATGAGAAGCTGCAAATGCTAACATTTCTGTGCGCTAATAAAACTGTCTTCCTCATTGGCACAAAAAAAAAATTGTTTTCATTTGTATTATTTACACTAGTTTCCTTTTAGCATGTCATTCTGGGGGGTAACATCCAGCAACAGATAACAAAATTAAATTATTCAGCTTTAATACTTACATCATCCAATTTATGCACGTGTTCGTGTTTACATTCACCATGTAGAGATAAAGGTGCTAAAATAATGCTATGCTTACCTTGGCCTTTTGCTGCTCTTTGTATTTCTTTACTTTTTCTCTTTCATCTGAAAATAGAACATAAAAACAAACCCGTTTCTAGAGTTTTCCTGCATGTGGGAAATTAGAAAACAATATTTACAGGAAAATGTGTATATATGTGTATTTACATTTATATATTTTCAATCAAAAGCTAAAAAATAGAATTAAAGCATATATTATATTTTTCCCAGTAAAAATTGTGACCCTCCACCACAAAACGACCAATAAGTCGGAAATTTAGGTTTTTTAAATTTCAACACAGTTTGAAAGCTTAGATTCTAAGCTTTAAAATGATATATAACTTGTGTTGTATGGACTAAGCAAACCCTTGTAAATTGCTATGAGAATGTCAATGTGTCAGACAGACTAATGACCAAAACAATAGAGAAAAGGTTCTCTAAAGAAGAGTGACCATTTAAAAGCGCCTAATCTGTATCCTATTGTTCATCGCACAAAAGGTTGAGTCAAAACTCCCTATCATACACTGTGAAGTACTAATTGGATTGGGTTGAAACTTTCCATACTTTCAGAATAGATATATTTCTATGTTTGTTTAAATTTTGAATATCAGAAATTGCATAGTTTTTACGCTATACCACAAAAGCGATGTGAAGTACAATCCCAGCAAGTTGACACAAAAGGTTTGAATTTCCAGGAAAACATGGTCATTTTGGATGAGAATAAAAACATATTTCAACATGGTATTTTAACGTGAAATTTTGTCAGATGGTAGATTAATAAATGAACTTTCAGAAAATACAAAAAAATTAAAATCAAAATTTCCACCCCCAACCACATTTTTCAGCTGTTTACTCTAGAACTCCCATTGCGACTTATTGGTCGTTTTGTGGTGGAGGGTCACAATTAATAAAAGAATTTCTGCTGAGAAGTGGGGAGCAGTGTCAACCTTAATTCCAGGCGAGAGGGAAAGCTTAATCAGATTCAAACACCATTTGCAAACTAATACTGTTTTCATACTCACTGCCAAAGCGTGCTTAGTCAGCGCTTCGTCGGCTTTAATAGTACTGAGCTGCTACTTTAAGCCCTGATATACTTTCATATTACAGGAGCAAGGCCGCATCGCATCTGCTATCCACATTTGTTGACATGGTTTCTGCCGCCTCTTATTCCCACACTTATTTATAAGGTGTTTTGTTTTGTTTTTATATTTTCTTTACTTTCTATCTTTCTTTATGTTATTCTCTGTTTTTATCCTTCTTATTTTCATTATTTTACCTTTTGTTATTCTTTGGTTTTTTCTACTATCTTCTTCTCATGCTATCTTTCCTCATGTTACTCTTTGTTTTTATCATTCTATCATTCATTATGTTATTCTTTGTTTTCCTTTTATAATTCTTGATATTTTTTTGTTTTATCTTATGTTATTTTTTGTTTTTTTCTACTATCTTCTTCTCATGCTATTTTTTCTCATGTTATTATTTGTGTATCCTTCTATCTTTCCTCATTTTATACTTTGTTTTTATCATTTTATCTTCTTTTCTTTTTATCTTTCCCTATGTTATTATTTCTTTATCATTCTATTTTCTTGTCATTCCTTTAATATGTTATTCTATCTTTCTCTATGTTATTCTTTGTGTTTATCATTTTATCTTCTTTATATTTCTCTCTTCCTTATGTTACTCTTCGTTTTTTATCATTCTATCTTTCCCTATGTTATTTTTTGTTTTTCATTCTATCTTCTATTCTTTCTATCTTCCCTATGTTATTTTTTGTTTATCATTCTATCTTCTATTCTTTCTATCTTCCTTATGTTACTCTTTGGTTTTATCATTCTATCTTCTTTTCTTTCTATCTTTCCTATGTTATTCTTTGTTTTTATCCTTCTATACGACTCAACCCACTTCCGGTCAGCACTTAGTCCGGACTTAACCTTGCTCGAGAAATGGTTTGAGAAGTTGGCTTTTAGGCCCGACTAAAAGCTGGTTTATTCAAGTTGATACCTTTCATATTAGCTTTGGTATCACGGCTTAGTCACGGTAAAGAAAAAGTAGAGTTCTGGTCATGCAATTACATTGTGAAAGAAACTGTCCCAAAGGAATTGGTAAAGGTTTACCATGTCTACATAAGAATTGTTTTATACTGTGTTGTTTTGGAATCATCAAAATAGATAAGAATTAGACCAAATCTCACTGAAAAGCACCTGTACTGCACACAGAAATGGGTATATGGGACTACACACACAAGTGGCGTGAATGTTCCCACCGAACATTTCAGTGTTATTTACTCGTCATATTTCGATTATAAGTCTAGAGCATTTGAAGAGCAATCATTTTCAGGGGATGTTTCTACTATGATGTTCTTCCAAACTGACATAAAAGGAATGAGAAAGCTCACAAATTATTTTTCACCTTTCCCAGAACTCACGATTTCCTCAAGAGTCCGGACTAAGCACGCTTCTACGCCTAATATGAATAGGGTATCATATCCTGTCTAGCAATAGAGATTGGAGTTATGGAGAGTTATCTGTTATTATCACAGCTAGTGACTTTACCGATTTATCAATCTAAATTCCTAAAAGTAGTGAAATACAATTTCAGAAATTCATGACTATTTTCTTATTTAATCTAATATTGTTAAAACTTTTACGAGTGTGTTTCTCTAATTTTTTGCTTCCCTTCAAAGCAAGTTACTACCAAGCCCATTTCAGCTTTTAACTCTGTGTTTTCCAGAGAATCCGTTCACATATAACATAACTTCTCACCATTTTGCTGCCTGTACCTCCAGGCTTCTTCAGCATTTAACATAGCATGGACACTTGTTGAGATCTGCTTCACTTTACCCTGTAATGGATTATGAAAGGATCCAAAGAGAGATAGAGGGAGAGAACAGGATAAACAGAGAAAAAAGAAAAGGAGAGAGACAAAGAGATAAAGATTTTCTGAGAGAATGAGAGAGGAGAGAGAGAAATAGAATACAGATCAAGAAAGAGGGGTAGACAGACAGATAGATAGAGGAAGAAAGAGAGAGAAAAAGGGTATGTTGGGGAGGATTTGAGAATGAGATTGAAAGACATTATGGTCATGACAGAGTTTCTGCCTACACAGGAAGGCATACTATTCTAAAATGGGGTACAACATGATGAATGCCCCCCCCCCCCTTGAAAAAAAGTACTGCAAAGTAATGCAGTAGTACTGCAGTAATCCTGCAGTACTCACAATACTTTTGCAGTACTTGTGGTACTTTTGCAGTACTTTCTGAGGTAGTACTGCAGTAGTGTAGAAACTTTGAGGTACTTGCATAGTACTCGTGATAGATGATGCATCATTTTTCCATTGTCACAAATGTGGCAATGAATGCTTAGTGTGCTCTGATGTCCTAAAAAGATCAGTGACCGAGTTTAAAAAAAAATAAGTTGAATGTACAAGAACTGGTCATGCACCTGAATGCATGAAGCGTGTGTGTGAGTGTGTATAGATCACCAATTATGACGGGAAACAAACTATTTTGCAGATTTTAGTTCTGTTGCTTTTTCTTTTTATCCTTTACTAAATCCTTTCTTTTTGTCACTAATTTTCCGTTAGAAAGTATGAACTGTAGTTTGGCATGAAAGAGCAAGCAAGTTTAATGTGGGGTGTTTTTTTTTTCACCGCGGCGTGGTCAAAAGTTGGGGGTGCGGTTTATAGAACGTTATTTACGGTACTTCTGCAGTACTTTTTGAGGTAGTACTACTGCAGTACCTGTACAGCAGCTGCAGTACCTGTAGTACAGGTACTGCAGTACTTGGGTCCAATTTACTGCAGTACTTTTTCACAAGGGCCCAAAAAAAGCTGTTACTTCATGGTGATATCCTAAAATTATAGCTACCTTGCTTTCACTTACACAAGCTGAATGGAGTATACATTTACATAGAATTCAGCTAAAATGACACATTTTTTTTGTTGCAATGTCAACAAAATCCTTTAAAGGTGTCACAAAAGCAAGCAGCCAAAAACAGATATGAAGCAAGGCATTTATAGATATCAAGCAATTCTCAGTACCTGCCCACACCCCTCCCCCTCCCAATAAGGATAAGCATAATACATGTACAAACCTGATGCCTGACTTCATAAGGAATCATTTGTTGCCTGAAGCGATAAACAGTGCTGATCTTGTCTGCATCAATACCTTTCTGAAAGAGAAATGATAACAAATAAAAGAAAGAGCTTATAATAAATGGCTCTAAAGTGGGGTGCCTTTCACATTTTTTAAAAATGCTTCATGTGTGTTTTTTTTTACATTGGTTGTATGACACATAGCATGGGCAGAAATATGCAGGAATTTTCTTTATGGGGGGGGGGGGGACAATTGCTCCTGATCATTTCGCTACACCGAACAAATTCATATCTTCAGACAAAGAAAGAAAGAGGCAGACAGAGAAAGAAAGAGGTGAACAGACCCTTACAAAAATGTCCTGTGGTATTCTCTGTGGTACTTGTCTTTACCACACAAAATACCACAGGAATATATGTTACCACAGCTGTTAACAGGTACACCTGTGGTACTTTAAAATATACCTGTGTGGTAATGTCAACTGGTGGCTGTGGTATTCTTGTGGTCCTGTTGTACTCATGTGGTACATCCGAAATACCACATGAATACAAGTTGCCACACAATATACTTGTGTGGTAATGTCACCTGCTAGCTGTGGTATTCCTACGGTGCTCTTGTAGTCCTGTGGTACATATTGTTAACATCCGAAATACCACAGGAATATTTGCTGACACAGGGTTACCACAGGTACACCTGTGGTACCTAAGCATATAATTGTGTGATAATGTCAACTGGTGGCTGTTGTATTCTTGTGGTCTTTTTGTGCTCCTGTGGTACATCCAAAATACCACATGGATACATATTACCACACCATATACTTGTGTGGTAATGTCAACTGCTAGTTGTGGTATTCTTGTGATGTTGTATTTCTGTTGTACATATTGTTAACATCCGAAATACTACAGGAATATCTGTTACCACAGTACACCTGTCGTACTTTATCATATATTTGTGTGGTAATATAAGTAGATGATTGTGTTACCGTATGTCAAAGAGATTTTAACTAAATCTCCTTGGTTATGTATTCTTGTGGTCCTGTTGCATTCCTGTGGTACTGTATCATATATTTGTGTGGTAATGCAAGTAGATGACTGTGGTGTGTATTCTTGTGGTCCTGTTGTATTCCTGTGGTACACATTGTCAACACCAAAATACCACAGGAATACATGTAACCACAGGTACACCTGTGGTAGTTTACATGTACAGTGTACTATGATTGTGTGTAAACGGCTGGCTGTGATATTTGTGCTACACACCCAAAATATGACAGGAATATTTAATGATATGCATGTAATCTGTAATCTGTGTGGTAACTGGTGTGTGGTAACCGGTGTGGTAATTCTGTGTGGTAACTGGTGTGTGGTAATCTGTGCGGTAACCGGTGTGCGGTAACTGGTGTGTGGTAATCTGTGTGGTAACTGGTGTGTGGTAATCTGTGTGGTAACTGGTGTGTGGTAGTCTGTGGTAATTCTATGGTATCTAATACCACATACTAATCCCTTTTGTGGTAACCTTTACCACATATTAAGCCATTCCTGTGGTATTCCTGTGGTAAATTGGGACGTTACCACAGGACCGTTCCTGTGGTACATTCTGTGGTATAGTGCTGTGGTACAGTCCTGTGGTATTACCACAGGACATTTTTGTAAGGGGATAGAGACAGATAGAGACAGATCGACAGAGGTGAAGAGACAAAGAGCAAGAAGAGAGACAGGGGATCAGGAAAGGAGAACCAGAGGGAGAAAAGATAATAATTACCAGAGCGGATTGAGCATTCTTGGCTAGTCTCTCTATCTCTGACATCTGAACTTTCGTCTTTTTCTGAGGTAGTGACCTGACCCTAGGCATGGGCACGTGGTCCGAGGACTTGTCTCTCCGGTGTTTGTGGCCCTCTTGAGGTGATTCAGATCGAGGTTTCTCTCCACCTCTCCTCTTATCATCTTCATTAGAAATCAGGTATGCCAACTCTAATTTCACCTGATTGGATTCGTTGGGGGGGGGGGGGGGGAAGAGTTGGTAGAATGAAAATGATAAAACAACCTCAAGAAAACAAACTGTATCTAACATATAAAATATATAGACTGACAACTTCCTAAACTGTTCTGAAATATATGATGTTGTCACAAAGGGCTTGTCCACCCATCAAATTCATCTGATCAATGAATCCCCATCATTGAAATTAAACTACATTATCAAATATGAAATTTAAAACATAATCACACAAAGACAAGCCTAATTAGTAGCACATCCTAAGATCATTGTCCCTAGCTCTTAACGATAACATAAACATAGAAAAATGCAAAAGTATGTTACGATGCATTTCAATCTACAATATCTCATTTATCAGGAGACACTTGTTTTTCAGAAGGTTGGTGTTTCTGAAGATTTATTTTTCTGGCATCCTTTTTTCCGAAGGTTTGCTCTTGGGGCATTCTTTTTACCGAAGGTTCCTAATTCCGAAAACAAAAATTTCCCATATATGGGGACTCTTAATTCCAAAATTGAAATAAGGTTTATTATTCCGAAGTTTCATAATTCTGAAAAAGATAAAAAGTTTTGCCTTATTTTCAGAATCATTAATCCTATTTCATTTTCAGAAACACGAACCTTTGGAATTACAAACCTTCGGAAATAAGAACCTTCGGACAAACTACATGTATACTATAAAATCACCATCTGATGCTAGCTGTACATACTTACCACCAGAGGGTGTGTCCTGGACAGTCCCTGACCAGAGTTGTCAAATCTTTGCTCCACCCGGTCTCTGTTTAAATACCTCTCCCTGTTCAGAAAAGAAACTAGAGAATCGGTTGTTGTATTCTTCCAGTTTGAACAGGCCTAGTTGACACAAAGTCATGAAGTACATGTATAAGGTAATGACCTATGATGTTATGGACAGGTCTATGAGTCTGATTGGGTGAGTGACTGAAAGTGTGTGAATTCTATTTTTCACATTCGATACCTAAAAAAATGTCTGCTACCACCAATGGAAAGGGGATCCTAAAATTTAATTATGATGAAATTTGACAGATTTTTAAATTCGTTCTGGAAATAATATGAATTTACTGATGGAAATTTTTAATTCTATAGAAGATGTCATCAAAATTGTAAGTATTTTATTGAGTTATAACCAACTATGATATTTCACCTTGCAATTGCAATTGTAACAAATATTGTACATGTATGCAGGATGTTATTGTTGGTGAATAAAATCATTCAATTCAATTCAAAATTCAATTATACAATACTTATGGTGGATCACTATTTTGAAAAAAAATTCATTTGTACAGTACAGCAGACTCTACACTTACATTGTATATTTTTATTAGATGCGTAAAGTTTGGAATTGTTTGATATAACAGCCTTTTTCAGTTGCAACTTTAATTTGTTGCACTTTAACATCAAACTTTGGGATCCCTACGCTCATCCAATGTATGAGGTACATAACCTCTTCATAGACTATAACAAGGTTATAATATCCGAATATATGTCTATCTCCTGATAGATTTTCTAACAAAAATAGGATTAGGAGTGTGTAAATTTAAAACTCTGCAGTTTGTAAATTTAGGCTGGCCATCAAGACAGATAATTATAAAACATGAATTAAATTCAAACACTTTTATCAGCAAAATTTTATAAATTAAAAAAAAAGACAAAAGGTAGATCTAACTTGGACTTCTATGTTGACAATGTTCTGAATAGCAAATATTAGGTTTACTTAATTGACGCATGCTTTTTAGTAAAATTCAATGGTAAGCGCGGCAGCTCAACTTTCATTAAGTTTCTGGATAATTTCAAACAGAAAATCAAACACTTTTTTCTGTCAAATTTTATTTATGTGCTACTGTATGCTTTCTGTTCTAGATAGTCTAGTTTAAGCAAATATTCACAATTTTAGTGTTACTTGCATGCTTTTTGTAAACTCAACAGTAAGAGAAGTAGCTTACTTTGGTTAGGTGATCAGGTTTTGCTAAAAAGTTGGGTCTCGGCAGAGCGCGGCAGGGTGCGGCTGGATCAAAAAATTTCAGGAATTTTATACAGTATCTTTTTTTTTTAGCAGCCAAACAGAAAAAAAAGGTGATTTGACGGGAGCATGATAAATTAATCATTATCTTTGTCCTTCGTCCTATCTCTTTCTATCTTTCTAATTTATTCTTCGATTCCGGTCAGCTTCTATTCCATCCTTCCTTATGTTACTCTTTATATTCATTCTTTTGTGTGTTTTTTTCAAAATATTGTTTCTTTTAATCATCTTCCACATTTCCTTGTGTTAATCTTTATCCTATTCCTTCTATCATTTCCCTATCTATCCTTTGCTATTCTTTCTTTATATCCATCGATCATTTTTTCCTTTCCATCTTCACTTTTTACTTTCGTTATTGTTTCCTTTTAGTCTTTATCCTTCTAGCATTTCGCTATATTTCCTGAACATTTTTCTTTCCATTTTTCATTAATTTTTATTAAATTTATCATCTTCTCTTCCATATTTTCTTATAATTATTAGACCTACTCTTCATATCCTTATCCTATCATTTACATATCAATTTTATATTTTGATTTATCCCCTCATTTTCTCTTTCCTCCTTTACTTTCACTATTTTATTCTTTTTTACATGTATTTCATCCTCCCTTCCATCTTTCCTACCCTTCTGTAAAGTTCTGTTGTTTTTTTCTTTCTATCATCTTATTTTTCTTTTTATTGTTAGTTACTCTTATTCTTAAATCTTCTTCCATTTCTCTCTGTATCTTTCAGTGTTTTCTTTCTCCCCTTATAGTTTGTTATCCTACAGTCGGGAAAATCATACTGAGACTGAGAGGGACACTATTTCAATTTGTCCCCTAGTTAGTAGAAGACTGTAATCCAGCTAACATTGGAGGTTATAAACTGATTCAGCGGACACAGGTTCGAGACACGTCTTTCGGATGGTGACGTTAAAGGTCGGTCCCCAAACGTAAATAATCATGTCTGATTGATACACATCTGTAATAATGTAAAAACCCAATGAATTACACACACATTAGACTGTCGGCTAGCGACAGACGGGTTGCCATTCTCTGATTGGTCAGTTAAGACAGCGCGATATACATGTACGCGTGCGCTGTGTGTGTACGTGAGCCGTGAGTTATGTTCTGACCATAACACGCATTCGGCTATGAAAGAGATGTTGTATAATGTTGTTTTTGTGAAGTTTCTTCAAACTCTTTGAATCTGCCAGTTTGTTGCTGTTTGTATAGAAAAGGCCTCTTTCTAATGATATCTTATCTCTTATGTTTTTTTCTGTTTATTGGTTCTCCCATAAAAATCTCAAATCTACATTACTCTTTCATTTCTGTCTCTAGAAAAATATTCTCTCCCTTGCTCTCTCGATCTCTCTTGATCTCTCAATCTCTCTCCCTCTCTCTCAATCTCTCTCTCTCTCTCTCTCTCTTGATCTCTCAATCTCCCCCTCTCTCTCTCTTGATCTCTCAATCTCTCTCTCCATCTCACCATCTCTTGATTTTTCTAATCTATCTCTAATGATTTAGATGCCAGTCAATTAATAGACCCTATGACCTACATGTATCTACCTGTATATAGTGAAAATGGCAACATGCCATATCATAGGACATAGCACACACCACGTACACACACACAGCGCACACGTACATCGCGCACTGTCTTAACTGACCAATCAGAGAATGGCAACCCGTCTGTCGCTAGCCGACAGTCACATTTGTGGGGGAGGCGGGAGGGGGGGGGGGGGGGGGGGGGGGGGGGGGTGCTAATAATATCGACCGAGCATGTCGACTGTCGTGACCCAACTCAGACAGGTGATCGCCTTGTCCAGACACACATCTCCTAGGCCCTACCTCCACCCCCACTTATATATGTACAAGCTTATATAAAGATAAGCTTGCTGTTCTACTCCAGCTTTTAATTTCAATAGGTTTTGAACTTAATTGAAGACTAGTCTAAGTAACGTCACTAACAAGTAACATAGATCTGAGCGTATGGGACTGGTATATAATAATGAGGGCGGAAAAACTACATTATTCATTAGCATTGATTTGAAACATAACATCGACACATTCACTTACAATTCACGAGTTATCCGCTTTGATACCTTTGGCTCCTCGTTCATGATGTTATCAGAAACGAACCAAACACCCGAGCATATTTCTACAAATTTCGATTGATAATTTCGGCGTCATTTGTTGCCTGTATCAACAACCTTTGACCTCATCGTAGCGCGTAGACTTGAATCCAGCTTTTTGTTCACTCGTAATAACTGCAAAATAATATTTAAAGGGCGAGTCAATTAGAATCAACATTGGGGCTAAAAATGTAGTACATAGGTCCAATGACACAATTCTGACATTTTAACAGAAAAAAAATTGTCCAGTAACAAGAAATTGGTCAAAAAACTCACTAATTTGGGAACGCCCCCAAAAATTGACAGCTGATTGGCTAGAGCGATTTGACGTAGCATCGGGAAGTCCCCCGCGAAACCACTAAGTTTGACTAATATGTTGGCAATGTAAAAGAATGATAATTTATCCATTTTCATATCACTATTTATACAATTTCGACAATCTTTAAGTCCCCCAAAAGGATTTGAATAGGTTGTTTAGACATTTTAGTTAAGGTCAAATGACAAGTCTGGCATTTTTTCAAACACTTTACCCATGATAATTCCTCTTTTGGATTAGGTTTATGTTTTGGAAAAACGTAATATTTTACAGACAAGTAAACGTGTGGACAGTCGCTTTACTGCTGACCGTACCTTGCGAATCTTTGTGTGCGTGCTTATGATAACAACCAAGTACACTGAAAGACTGGATGAAAGTCTAAATATATTACAACAATTACAGCAAAATGGTGTGCTGCAAGCTAGCTGCCTCCCGGGGGGGGGGGGGGGGCACTCACATATGTCACACATGTATGTGCCGCTGTGACGTCCCGCATTTTCAACCTTCTCGGGTCGCTCCCATGATATGCGATTTTCAGATTTTCACTAACCGCACCTCGATTGGCTTCCGACTCGCTCCCTAGAATATGAGAAAACAATGCGCACAGCCCATTGTCCGGGAAGCGCGTTTCCGTTTTACACCTTTGCCTAGGCATTTTTTCGATTAAAGTAGAACACTGATGATTTTAAATATTGGCTTAATACTTATTATTGCATAGATGGCATAAATTAAACAAGGTTATCCAAATTTAAAGCTTGGAAACATTTGAATTAATGATTATTATCAATTATAAAACGGTAAAATACAGCCCCCGATATAGCAGCTGAAAAGCTCCTTGAACGCTGCTGAGATGTGTGACGACACAAGAGGGGCGAGTCCTGTCTAAGCAGACGATGTCCCATAACATTATACACATTTTTCAGTGCCTGTTTTGTCATCTCCTCTTCACTTATTTCTCTTACTTGACTAGCGTCAGTCTTAATGTTAGTCTGTTGCCTCACTCTTAACTTCGTGTATGGTATTATTTTGATGAAAAATGCAGCGTTAAAAAAATAAAGGAATCAGTCACTTGTAAACAAAATAAGACGCCATTGTATTTTCAGCTGCTTGCACCGCGGCATGTTCGGCGTTTCAAGAGGGAACGAATACCATCCAGCTATTATTCGCAGGGCTTTTCAATTTGAAAATGGGGTTTATTTCATTGATCATTGACCCTTCTCCTGTGTATTTACAATCAAACGGTTTTAGTTATCAGAATCAGTTCACTTTCCCTTTTAGAATGGTGTGAAATAAGGTCATGTTTAAATGTACCAAACTCTTTATAATTTGATAAATAATTGCATTGCAATTACGTTCATTCATTATAGGACGTCGTCTGCTTAAGCAGGATCGATCCCTCGTATGACGACATCAAAACATCGCTATATTTCTGGCGAATCCTCGAATATTCCACATGCTGAGAAGAGCTTTTATTTATGTTGTTTTTATAATCATCATATACGCAGTTGACATAAAACTTATACGATTGCCATCTGTAAGCTTCCCAATTTCTAGTGATACATTAATTGCCATATTTGTGATTTTCTTGAGTGTTCTACTTTAATCGCTTCGAACGTGCTGGCTTCAAAGTCTAGGTTTCAGCTCGCTGCATGCATGCGCTATGCTCGAGCTTGCTCTGCACGCGCGGAGTATGAAATCGAAATATACACGAGGGAACCTCATCAGCGTGAAAGGAAAAAAAAAACAAAGAAGACGGCCCTTTCACGCTTCCTTCTGTTTTGCTTTTCCTTTCATCCCCCTTGTCCCTCTTACGTATTTCTTTGCTTTTATCTTTCCTTATATATTTCTTTTAGCTTGTTCGCGCACAAGATGAAGTGTAGTTACTGTACAGTAGTGCATATCTTTGCTGTCTGCATCGCTTTGCTGTCTGTGCAGATGCTGTGCATGCCATAGACAGACCTCACTGCACTGGGGGGAACATTAAAGGAGAATTAACCCCTGAGTACAAATTTACTTATATTGAAAGGTGTAATATATTCCTACTTATTGGCCTAAATCATTTTCTAATAAGATATTAGAAAAGGGTATAAATAAAGATAATCCAACACCCGGTATCGTCTCCTACTCATTTACATGGGGGCTGCCATTTTCTTGCTGATTTGGATTTGTACATGAACCATTGAGAAATGTTCCGGTCAGCAAGATATTTTGAATCCAAGACATAAATTGATTTTCTTCATTACCTAAAATCCCATATGTGACGAAAAATATAAAGTGGGTGTTTACATGATTTATAAAAATTAAATCTTTATAATGATACTTTTAAATTGTCTGGTTTTGCTTAACAAAAATCTGTTTTCTTGGGTTTGCCAAACAGAGCAGAACATAATATATGCAGCATGCATTCTGACTTTTCAAGTCCCATTATCCGAAAGCAGGTGAATGCATAGTTTGCCGCTATAGATGCTCAGGGAAGAAGCATCCATAAAATTTGAATTAATTTGCTCCGTTCATTGCGTCACAGTATCTAGAAAATAGATTTATATTAAGCGAATATCGATTTTCAACAGAAATATATAAGGAAATCTTCAGTTTAAAAATAAATTGACATATCTATTCTATATTTTTAATCTCAAATGGGTTTTTAATTTTGAAAAAGGCAATTGGGCATTTGGATTAAGAAAATCTTCTTGTACACATAAAAAAATGGCAGCCCCCATGTATTGCTAGCAGACGATACATATTGCTAGCAGATGATAAATTTTGCTCAGAAAATCTTGATTCGTATCGATCTCGTATATTTTGACGCGAAGCCATATAGTCTAACAAGTAGGAATAAATAACACCTTTGAACACTATCGTCTTTATTGTTTGAGGTTAATTCTCCTTTAAGTGTGCGCTGACGACTTAGACTCTTTCACCAGCGCACTTCTTGGATTTTTTCGCGAAAATGCCTAGGCAACGGTGTAAAACGGAAATGCGCGTCCGGGAACGGTCGCTCCCTAGCCTCCCAGGCCAGCGCAGCGGGGAGCTGGGCGGCCTAGTGCCCCCTAACTGAACGCGGTATTACTAGTGCTAGCGGCGGCTCAGCGAGATCAATCTGCATGCGACATCGAGCCAGTGCAGTGGCGCGGCATGTACAGCGCTAAAAACAGCGCTGCGACCGCTGACTCAGCTCATGCACCGTATGTGTACCAGAGTAGTGAGATCGCGAGCAGCTAAAATTAGCTCTGCCCATGAGTCCGTTCGCTCCTTAGACCCTCAAAAATGAGCTTCCTCAATTAACCATTTAGCTCCTTAGCCCCCTGTTTTGAGATTGGCAGCGGCACACCCACATCCAAAAACAGGTTGAGTGCCCCCCCCCCCCCCGGGCTCTACGGTACGGTACGGTAGACCTATACCCTCTTTTTCTCCAGTGACTCCAGCTTGACAGCTTCAGAACTGCAGACCGACTCTTGTTTTTTTAGCTCCCTGTGTTTGGTTTCCAGTTCCACAGCCCTCAGTTCCCAGTCTGATGACAGGGATAGCTGTCGGCCGCAGCATTTTATTCTTGGGCGCAAATCCTAGCTGGTCATACATGTACAGCCCCTGGCCTGAGGGCCTGACTATCAAAGTCCTCCTCCTTGAAGGTGTCACTGCAAACAGTACTGTGAGCGGAAGGGCCATCCCACTGAGCTAGCTCGCGTCAGCTTGATCCTTGAAATCCAAATTTTTCGAGTTGCATCGTCTTTAGGAAAGGTGTGCAGACTGACACCATCGCTGGTGCCTTTGCTGCACCCAGAAACAACACATCTCCTGGGCATTTTCTTGAGATATGCACTCCTATCATGCCTATCCAAAATTCCCTGCACTGCATGGATATACACAGACAAGCGTCGTCCGCTAGCTAGATGTTCCCGATGGTACGTCACATGTCACCTGACAAGGCACGTGACTGGGCCCTATTTTTCGAGGGGCGTGACAGACTAGCTGATAAACGTGCGATTTAGGCAATTTCAACGAAGATTAGAGAAGTACACAGATCTTTTTAATAAAAAGTATATGCGATTTCTAGCAATATTGACACAATACTTTGATATTATCATGAAATGTAATTCTAATTGACTCGCCCTTTAAAACAAAACCAACAAAAACAATTAAAAGACACAAAAATAAAGATTTTTGATCAGTCATACAGCAAGTGTCTCCATAAGTAACCAGCGGCGAATACAAGTAGAGAGGGGGTGGGCAGAGAGGGGGCAGAGCTAGCTATGAATACAGCGCTCGGGGGGGGGGGGGGGGGGGGGGCTATAAAAAAAGTGGTTGAACCCGGCGCTTGACCATATATATATATATATATATATATATATATATACACGTAGTCAACCAGCCTGACCATAACATCGGACAACATCGGACATCGGACATATCCAAGTAAGCATCCTCGTCAGTGACTTCAAGTCAGATGCGGCCAGGAAAGAGAGAGAGGAACGCCTCATCCACTATCTCGGCTCTCTACTTTCTACGTTTTCTTCCTTTCTTTCTTGTCCCTTCTTTTCTTTTCTTTCCTTTTCTGTTTTCCTTCACCCTTTTTCTTCGACTCTTCTCTTCTTTCCTTTTCTGTCTCTTTTCCTCTCTTTCTCTCTATTTCTTCTCTCTAACTCTCTCTCTCTCTCTCTCTTCTTTCTAGTGCGGGCGATCTCCTCTCCTCCCCCTCTCTCTCTCTCTCTCTCCCTCTTTCTCTCTTTCTCTCTTCTCCCTCCTTTGCACTTTTGCTTTTGATGCGCTATGCGCTTATCCTTTAGCGCATTGCGCTTTGCTGATGCTGGATGCATTTTTTAATAAAGTCATATATTCCTGATGAAACCCTATGGGCGAAAATTTGAATTCTTTCATCTCTTAACGGTTGTCTTATTCATCATTGACTATTGTGTATTTTTCATCAACCGACGCAGGACACTTATTTTATAGATGAAAAATACACAAAAGTCAATTATTCATCATTGACTTTTGTGTATTTTTCATCAACCGACGCAGGACACTTATTTTATATATATATATATATATATATAGATGAAAGAATTCAAATTTTCGCCCATAGGGTTTCATCAGGAATAATGACTTTATTACAAAATGCATCCAGCATCAGCAAAGCTGATCGGAAATAGTAATATACAGATATATATATATATATATAATATATATCTGTATATTACTATTTCCGATCATAGGGGGGATCCTAACAATGCGGTTTATTCCGTCACGATAAAAATTGGGCGTTACGGGGAATTTCAACAATAGGCCGAGATAAAAGGATTCCCCCTATGGCCACGAATAGAGTTATATTATGATGATTACAGTCCACTTATTGGCAAAATTATTAAACAAGTAGAACGATTTAATAAATTTCAGTTGGCCTGAAGAAGGGGGAGGCCCCCGAAAATTCGGATTGAATCAATTTCACTTGGCAATCAATGTATTTCTACTGTGTTCTACTTTTATATATAATATATACATGTATTATCGCCTTGGATGTTTGCAGCCACATGGACTCAATGTGTCATTCCACTCTTTTCCACTTACGTAACTTTTTCCGGTAGCATTTTTTATTTTCTCTCTCTCTTTTTCTCTCTTTCTTGTTTTTTCTCTTAATTTTCTCTTTTCTGGTTTCTTTCTCTGCTTTTCTTTCTTTTCTATTGTCTCTTTCTCTCTGTCTCTCTCTCTCCCTTCTCCCTTCCTCTCTTCTCTCCCAGTGTCTCCCTTTTCTCTTTCCATACCCTTTTCCCCCTTTCCCCTCTCTCTTCTTTTGTTTTCTTTTGTTTCCTTTATGACGTGTTTCCATTTTTGTGCCTTGGCGCATTACTTGGATGCGCACTTTATTTTGACGCTTCTTCAGATATTTTGTTTTCATGTAAAATAAAAGTCTTGTCTTGACAAAGCCCTATGAGCGAAAATTCGTTATCTCGATCTCACGGACCCCCCCCCCCCCCCCTTTTTGGCGCTGGTTTTTTTTTTTTTTTTGCTTTTTTTTTTTGCTTGTCAGGGAATTATGGAGGGAAACTTTTTTTTTGTCCCGCTAGTTTTGATAGCTCATTCAGCCAGGATTATTTCATTTTGAAAAGTAGAAACACTGGCCCCCAGTCCCACCCAGTCCTCCCTCGATTTGGAATGAGAGCTCACCTGAGATACGGGGGTACACTCTTAAAAATGCGTGGTCAAAAATAACCCCAAACGGGGTTACAAATGACCCCGCATGCGGGATCAACAATGCACAAACCCCGTGCGTGGTCACATTGACCCCGCCATGCGGGCTCACCCAAAGTAACCACATAGCGTGGTTACATTTCGACCCCGAATGTGGTCAAAATTTAACCACGATTGCGTGGTCATTTCTACATAACTTGACCCCGCATACTAATGATCATTACCTTAATTATAACCCCGTCAAAACGTACGGGGTCATTTCTTCCGACCACGCAACGTGGTCATTTCCCGTCGGACGGGGTTGATACTTCTGCCGGATGCGCGTGTACCATCCACGTTTCAAAGATTAAAAAAAAAGAGGCTAATGTCAAGTCAAGTAATATCATAACATATTTTGTATATTTTGCTCACTATGACCTATAACCTATCCTCTCCTATCGTTTATCATACCCCTATCATCCTACTTTAACCCTACTCCTATTGTAGTCTTACATCCTATACCTATATATCCTGAAAACCTTTACTTTATTATATAGGGACTGTATTGCAGTGCTTGCTAAAAGTGGTTAAAGATTTTAATTTAATTTTCTAATGTAGATTTTTAGATCTTAAACCTAATTACATGTTTGAATATGTACAACATAATAATTAGTATACATACATTTTTCATCACATTTCAAAGTGCAATCATTGCATAAAAACTTAAAAATCATGTGTCATTTATATAATAAATTCTGGTTGTTTACGGTTGCTCATGGGTATTCAGGATACATCATGAATATTCATGACAATGGCCCAACGTTTAACCAAGTAGAAGTCGGACCAATACTTTGCTGATGAATAAGCAATATTTCAAATGGTTAGTGATTAACCAGTGAAATTGGAACATTGTAACCAACATATTTTTGGAAATAACCCATATGGTGTTGACCAATCGCATTGGTACATTTTTTGACCAGTCCTTTTTTAGAGTGCATTAAAATGACCAGTTTTTGCGAGGTCAAAATGACCACGCAAAAACTGGTCATTTTAATGCAGCGGGAGCATTATTGATCGAAAACAACCCCGAAACGTGGTCGAATTTATTCGACCACGTTTCGACCCCGCATTTTTAAGAGTGTACATTGAGCAGCCCTGAGATAGGGGGGTGCTTTCAAAGGGAGGGAACAAGCATACGCTTATTTAGGGTACCTAAATAATACTGAGTGGAGGGGGGGGGGGGGGGGGGAGCCGGGCCGCACGACAAGTCATACACGTGGATCCATACCACCACCGGCACCGCAATATCAATCACACGCGAGAATTAGCTGGATATAAAACGCGACTTTTTTAGTCTTTTTGGTCAGTTGGTCTTGATAGTATCACAAACAATGCGATACGTATCAAGAACTCGCGATACGTATCCATCCAAACAATGCGATACGTATCAAGAATAGCGGGATACGTATCATTTAATTCTTTAAATCACGACAAAATTAGGCGATCAGGTACCTCACTTACGTGATTTTATTCTCATCGCATAAACCAAACAATGTTATTATTATCATTATTATCATCATCGTCATTGTTATTATTATTATTATTATTATTATTATTAATTGATTTATTCATTCATTCATTTATTTATCTGGCACTTTCAAAAGAACTAAAACACAAATAATAATACATACATGAATACATGATTTTAATGACACTTGCGCACCCGACCAGCTGGCTTTGGTAAGGAACAGGTCATGTCCCACGTACAGGCCTTGAGCAGTCCTTCCCCCACGTGATCGGGTGCACGAGCATAAAACATAACATAATACCACATTTAAAAATGAAAGATTAGAAGTTCAAACATATACATGCAGCTTATTTGGGATCATAACAGTAGCCAGACAGAGAGAGAGAAGGAAAAGAGAAAAGACAGGAGAGAGAACGGAATAGGGAAACTGCAAGAAAAATAAGAAGTTCTGGATCATGACTGAGATGTCATTTGCATAAAATTGTTTGGGTTGTAGGTTATGTACACACTACGAAATTAAGGTGCACTAATAGGGTGCAAATTTTGGAGGAGCATCCGTATATCTACTCGGGTCGGTGGAATCTTGCACCCCTCCGGGTTCGCTTTGCAGAAACCGGAGTTCAAAATAATTGTGCGAGGTTGAATTATGCACCCTTCTATCAGAAGTATTAGTCTTACATATACATATACCCACACCAGCATTGTATATCTCATGAAGTAATACTAAATATTCTAAAGCATAGAAATAAAATGAATTAGAAAAAAAAAATCCCTTTCGATCAGTAATCACGCAAAGACTATTAACGTAAACCGGCTTGAAGGCGCTCTGAACAAGGAGTTATCACAGATATATAACTCCTTGTTATGAACACGATGGCTAAAGAGAGCGGACAAAATATACAGGTCCTCAATTTACCCTCCACAATAGGCCTGTTTACTAAGTGTATTTAAATTTATGCATGTTTCTCTCCAGAATCCTTAGCTACCAACTATTTAGTGCATCTGCTATGCATAATAGCATCTCTATGGATGGAATCCACTTTGCATAAATTAGTTGTTGCTATGTCGGGCAAGTCTCTGGCAAGCTTTTGAGTCGTCAAGAGCAACTTTTGTCCAGGAAGTATGCATAAAATAAGTAAATAGGTCTATTGCTCTGCATGGTAGACAAAAGAACATCCCTTCATAATTTTTCATTTGCTATTATGTAAAATAGGTAGAACAGGTGAATATGCATGTGACACCTGTTGGACATATTTTTACGTCGTAGCAATGAAGGAATGTTCTTTTGTCTACCAGAGGAATAGACCGCTTCGGTAATATATTCAAATTTTATACATACTTTTCAAACAAAGGTTGTTCTTGACAACCTGAAAGCTTGCCGGACATAGCAACAAAAAATGTATGCTTAGTGGATCCCAAGCATTGAGGCTCACTTATAAACAGCAGGTTAATGAATAGCTCGTCACTAGGTGCTCAGAGAATTATGTGCATAAATCTGTATACATTACAGAAGCGGTCTATTGTGGAAGGTACAATGAGGAGCTGTGTATTTTGTCCTCTTCTTTGTTCGCCATGTTCATAGTGAGGCTGACAGCAACCAACGCAGTATTGGTCCTTGTAGGGCTTAAGGCAGGAAAATTTGCATAAATTCGCAAATTTAAATTATATGTGGAGGTTATCATGGCTCATTTTGATAGTTTCTTTGTCAAAAAAAGTTATTTGAATAAGAATACGTGGTTACATTGATAATTCAGTCAGGATTATATCATTTTAAGTGAAAGTGCTAGTTTTACCATAATTGTTACTGTACTGTCTGCTGATTTGTTATTATGGATAGATTATGGAGTACATACATCAAAGTGGAGTACATAGGGGCCTACATAAAAAAGGGTGAGTAGATGTTGCGCATACAAAGTCTTGATATTGCAATTAAAATATGGCAGCCGACGGACTGTAATTATAACTAATTATAGGACATTATACATCAGTAAGTCCTAAGTTAACACTAAAAATCCAATAGTTTTTTGTCTTACTCGGTTTTATACCAAATAACTAACAAATAAGGAGTAACACAGGCACAGATTAATCTTCCCCAAACTTGCCAACGCCAATAAAGGCAAAAGTCTTTTTCTCACACACCGGGCAAGGTATCAGAGTCATATAACAAGAGAGCAAGATCAGAGGGCAATGTCGCCCTCTTACAACTATAGCCTGGCGTAAATCATCGAAATCGATGGATATCGCCAACAAACTAACAACAGCAACAACAATCAGCTTTTACAGTCGTATGAGTGAAACGAGCTGTCGGCCTGTAGACGCCCCAGGCGTGGCTCAAGGATCTCACCGAGGTCCTCTCATGGCGTTTACTTTACTGCCCGTGTTCCATTCGTGCGTGAATTAGGAAATATCTGCAATAATTTTGTTGTTGTTGTTGATGTTAAGCTGTGAAGAGAATGGTGATCGATTGCCATCGACGATGCACCCTTTAGGGTGCAGTAATAATCCCAGAGGGTGCCAAAAATGCACCTTACATTTGAACACCCTAGGGGTACAGATCTGCACCCTAAAGGGTGCTGCTAATGTACCAACGGTCTGCACCCCTATACGGGTGCAAAACTGCACCATAATTTCTTAAGTGTGTATATATGAAATTCTTCCGGTCCTACAAAGCTTCGAGCTATTTAAAAATTTCTTTCTTGAGAACACGTATAATTTTTAGAAAATATTCAATATTCCCTGAGACGGGCTCAACCCTTCATTGGGGAGACAAACCCTCCCAGACTATTGGAAACATATGAACCGCAGTCTGATGGTTCTCTCCGTAATTGCCTTCAAAGGAACAAATCTAAACGTCCTCCTCCGACTACCAGACACGTATTACAATATTATCTTCTACTATTTCGCAGCTTATCAAGCCATACAAATATTTAACAAAGTATTAAACAATCAAGATTCATCATAAATCATGAATATTCATGACGTCGGTGTCACACAGCTAAACTGGCTATCATCAAACTGGCTATTCGGGGTGACGCATTTTTTTGTTCGGTCTGTTGTGATGGTTGTCGATCAGGGATCTGTTTCATGACAACTTGTTATCAATAACAACTGCCCCATTTCTATGACAAATTTGCTCACACCCAATCACATTCAAGGATTTCAGTAGCTTATAACAACTATTGTAACTTTGTTATTGATCATGAAACGGGGCCCTGGTGTCGATCGCGTTGGTGTGACTGGGGTAATTGTTGGCTACACTGGTACCACGTTTCATCTCTGTTTCTCACAGGATTGATCGAAATGCTATAATATAGATAATCATAGTGTTCAGGAGATATTCCGTGAGCAAGCAGAGCGTCGGGTTAAAAAAAAACAACACAAAACAAAACAAATACAAACACGGCAATACAACACTAACAACAAAAAACAAATAAACAAACATCACCCAACCTTGATCATGCTCGTACAAAACTTTTGATGAATCATTATGATTTATTATTAGAATATACACTCCGACAATGCTTCTATTCTTCAAATGGAAACAAATGTACGGTAATTAACTAGTAACTGGCGGAAAGAACAGTGTCCCACAGTGTGTTCACAATGTGTTCACATATAGTCGACTCTGTGAAGATGTGATTCATAATGTTAAATCGCTCGAATTTAACAGTGTGAAGATGATTTCACACTGTGGGCACCTCTACAGTGTGGTTTACCACAGAGTGTGCACATAGTGATGTTCGATTTCACAGTGTGAATTTACTCGCTCACAATGTGAAGATGCTATTTACAATGTTAAAACGCTCGAATTTAACAGTGTGAAGATGATTTCATACAGTGTTTCACACTGTGAACACACTGTGGGACACTGTGTTCTTTCCGGCAGGGTTAAATCTACATTAAAATGACAATTTCAACGCAAACTACTTCTTAAGGGTAGTATGTGCCCAAGTATTTTTAACAGCGGACACGCTTGCTTAACATTAAGTGGAAAGTACGTTATTGATGCCGGATCTGCGAACTCCTCGACAAAAGTAACATTAAAAACAAAAATGATAAATATATTAAAGTACAGAAACCCGCACGTAGATGGCGTTGATATTCGGAGCCGAAACAGCGACAACAACATCATAATCGAAAAATAACCCCTCCCACAATACCCCTTCTATCTTTTTTTTTTATTTTATACTCTGCATGTTTTTTGTTATATTTAAAATTCTGCCATCTCTTACAATTAAGTTATTTTTTCCTAACTTTATTGATGATCATGAACATTTTCAAACTCTTCATTCTGAATAGATAGTAAACCAACCCACTCGGGTTCCACGTCATGCGTCTTTCCACTGAAATTCAAAAGTCTATATACCAACATTGTAAACACACATCCCCAGATATGACGTTTGCTATTACTTTGCAATTCTGCAATCACGACCCCCCCCCCCCCCCACCCCCAGCTAGAATTCTTTTTTCGCGATTGTCAAAATGAAGAAATAGAAACATTGTCAGATGTGATGGCGTACATAATATTACTGTGGATTGCCTAATTTAAAAGATGATGCCTTTTGGCACCTTTCTTCGGATGCCCGGGATGTATTATGCCTACTTGAAAAACAGAAGAGTCAGGATCATTGAGACCCACGGCAAATTTGCAACTAGGCGAGATCCGGCCCCGTCAATGTAGAGACAACCCTCGTAATTGCCACGGCCTGAGGTGGCTTCGTGTGTCAATGCGATGATGGCGTCGTAATCGATGTGGGAAGGTTCGACGGTGATCTCTGCTGTGCCGTCCGCCGCGACTTCGACGGATATCCCCGAGCAGCCGTCTGATGTCGGGTCCCCGCTGATGATATCGCAGTAGGTACCCTCCGGAAGGCCCGTCTGGAGTTCTTGAGTCACGGTCGTCTTCTCGTTGCTTAGAACGAAAAAGGCCTTATCCCCTCGAGAGAACGCGATGAAGTTATCGCCGTTGTCCCACCAATTTTCCACCGGCTCTCCAGCCGCAATGTTTCGGAAGCAAACCATATTTCGGATCTCATGCCAGCGGTGTTCGCAGACCCATCCGCCGTCGCACATGCCTCGGCTGTTGATGACCACGTCGTCGATGTTCCCATTTTCGTCGGACGGGGGTCCCTGGTCGCTGTTTTCGAACGCGTAGCTGCTCATGAGTCGAGTGGTGCCGTAGTCCCACGCGAGGGTGAACGCGACGGCTTTCTTGTACGGCAGAGGTTCATTGAAGGCCAGGATATCTCCGCCGCCGCCGTGGTTGCGCTGGTTGTCGTGGTTCTCTACGAAAACCACAGCGTTCTCACTGGGCATCAAGTTCCACTTTGAATCAAACCCGATGTCCTCATATTCTCTGGCTGCCTTGTTGCCTCGGCCAAGTAAGGCCATTTCATCGCAATACTTGAACTCGGTGACGTCACCACTCTCGAAGTACTCTGCTGGTTTGATGGGTTCGGCGTCGTTCCGACCTATGACCTCGTTATAGATCCACGGTCTCCCATCAAATGTGCAGTCATCAAGCCTATAATGATGATAATAATAATACCACCAATATTTATAGGCGAAGGTGAAAGGAAGCTGGAAAAAATGAGGAAATGCTGTATCGGCTACCCAGGGAGACAGCCGTTATTGAAGGACGAGAGATGACCACTATACGAGAAAGTTCCTCATCGGTGACAATTATGCGTGACCTTTAACCATTACTGTACTGGGCCATTTCAAATCCATCGTTACTTTTATTTCCGAGTTGTGTACACTATAATAATGTCCCTTGTTCATGAATCGGGACCTGTTTAGTGGTGGCTTTCTAGTTTTAAAGGCTTTGTGAATTAAAAAAAAATCTTTGATAAATAAAATATTTTCAAGTTAAAACTAGAAATATCACTGAAGATGATGATTAATACCCCCGCCCCGTGACAACAGCCTTTCTTGACTTTTGGTCGAAAACTGAGGAAGTAGTTCGATCCGCAAGATTTTTCCGACACATCAAAAAATATGTTGTACACATCTTCCCAGTAAGACCAATGTGTGTACCAAATTTCATGACTTTCGGTCAAAAACTGAGGAAGTAGTTCGATCCGCAAGGTGTTTCCTTGATTTTCTGCCATAAATATGCCGTTACCATGGCAACGCAGATTCCGACTCATCCGAAAAATATGTCTTGCACATCTTCCCACCAAGACCAATGTGTGTACCAAATTTCATGACTTTCGGTCAAAAACTGAGGAAGTAGTTCGATCCGCAAGGTGTTTCCTTGATTTTCTGCCATAATTATGCCGTTACCATGGCAACGTAGATTCCGACTCATCCGAAAAATATGTCTTGCACATCTTCTCACGAAGACCAATGTGTGTACCAAATTTCATGACTTTCGGTCAAAAACTGAGGAAGTAGTTCGATCCGCAAGGTGTTTCCTTGATTTTCTGCCATAAATATGCCGTTACCATGGCAACGCAGATTCCGACTCATCCGAAAAATATGTCTTGCACATCTTCCCACCAAGACCAATGTGTGTACCAAATTTCATGACTTCCGGTCAAAAACT
>CM046870.1:11776329-11927161 GCA_025617745.1 Heliocidaris erythrogramma
CAATCAGATTCAAGGATTTCAGTAGCTTCTAACAATTATTGTAACTTGCTATTGATAACAGGTTTTATAAGACGGGGCCCTGGTGAAGTCGGCGTGGGTTGCATAAACGAATAGAGGGTACATAGGTTCGAAAGGTTGCTTTAAATAATTCTTTATGCCGCACTGACTATCTTTTATGTCTATTTGCAAACTGAATTTTTATTATTTTATTAAACCTTACTAAGAACCTTGCAAGTTAGTATCAAACTAGAAAAGTGTTTGGTTGCCAATAGAGACTTGACTGCTGTGCTCTTGGGTAGGATAGGCTTGGTGGAATGGGAAGATTATGGAGACTTTAGACAGTATAATCTGTCAGAGTAATTTCCATAGAGCACAGGTTTTACTTGCCAAACTAATAAAAGCCACTGATAGATGCC
The DNA here is from genome assembly GCA_025617745.1 of Heliocidaris erythrogramma. Lineage (NCBI taxonomy): Eukaryota > Metazoa > Echinodermata > Echinoidea > Camarodonta > Echinometridae > Heliocidaris > Heliocidaris erythrogramma. The sequence goes on from CM046870.1 coordinate 11,776,746, forward strand.
CTTTATTTAAAAGAACATGTGTAGGGTTTGAATAAATGATTTAGGAATCCCAGCTATAGTCCCGCTTTTCTCCACATTCTTCTTTATTTTGATATCATTCGGTCTTGTTCTCTTCGGGTTTTTTTCTTTCTCCTTATATAGCGCCCGTTTCTTTTAGTTTTTCTTTATTTTTCTTTATTTTCCTTCCTAATATATATATATATATATATATATATATATATATACCAACAATTGGTTCACACTGTTTAACATGGTGGGGCAACAAAATAGGTACACCTGCAGACGTAGCTGTTGGCGCCACGCTTTTAATAAGCTTTCGGGCACTTATCCCTTCTTCGGATCTACATGAGTAGGACAGAAACAGCAATAAGGATAACTGAGATATTTGAACGCATATATATATATATTCTGTGCTACTCATGTAGATCCGAAGAAGGGCTAAGCAGGGGCGGATACAGGATTTTCAGAAAGGGGGGGGGGCGCACACTGAGGAACCCTCCGTTTGACGAAGCCAAACGGCCATCTAGGGGGTCCGGGGGCATACTTTGTCAGACAAAACGGGGGGGGGGGGGGGCGCACGCCCTTTGCGCCGCCTCTGGATCCGCGCCTGCTAAGTGCCCGAAAGCTTATTAAAAGCGTGGTACCAACAGCTACGTCTGCAGGTGTACTTTATTTATTTTCTCTTTTGTGGTGATGGATGGCATTTATTATATAAATGATGATTTATATAATGTTAGAAAAATTTAGATATTAAGATCATTTTCCTAGCAAAATCTATATCACTTCTGTGTAATATGTATGTGGCATCCCTAGCTTTCCCAAAATATATGCACTCCTCAATTTTTCAATCGCCAATTTCTGACCATGTCATCCCTCTAATGATTGGCGATGTATAACGATTAGCTGCCAACTAGTGATTTAGAGGTACTCTACATCAACTCTAAATTTTGAATGAAATTTAGTTGCCAACTAAGCTTAATCAGCTTTTATAGATACCATTTTGATCTAGTTGCCAACTAGCTTAGACTTAGTAAGCGAAGAAGCTTGACTGGGGAGGAATTTTTAATTTGTAAACAAATCTTTCGGCATATTACTCCCAGTGTTAAAGATCGTATGCTCGATCTGTAATGAAAACTAGCTTAGACTTAGTTGACAACTAGCGACTATTATGAATATGGCTTGGTCGCCAACACTTATCAAGGTTTTGTGAATATACTAGTGCCTAGTTGACAACTAGGGAGTATTGTAGTTGGCAACTAGCTTAGTATGGAATATGGGGCCTGGTGTTCATCATCAGTTACATCATCTACAACATCGTCTCCATCATTAAATATTGTCGTCGTCATCATCATCACCATCACCACCATCATCGCCCATTTCCATTACTAACATTATGATCCATGTTCCTCTCCCCATCACTATGAACACCACCACCGTCATCACCATCGTAGTCATTATAATCATTACTAACTGACATCGCGATCTGTTTTCACATTATGATCCATACATCAGGGGCGGACTTAGGGACCCCCTCCCCTGTACAACACAAACAAAACAAAATTACTAATGACCTTCTTCTTTTTTATTCTTTTTCTTTTTTGTTTGCTCGTCAGTGATTTTTCGAGTTAGACCCCAAAGCGCTGATGACCCTTTTGTTGTCAGAAAATTTTGTGAATATTGGGCTTATTCCCTCCCAAAATCCTGGATCCGCCTCTGGTATACGTAATCATGTGTAACCATTCCCTCCTCCATTATTACATGTATAATTATTATCATCATAATCATCATGGGTATAATTTTCAACGCCGACGACATCATTATGGTTTTTAATATTCTTTGCCAACTTAGCTGTCGTCGTCATCGTCATCATTATCATCGTCATCATCATCATCCTCATCACCGTCACCATCAACATAACCATCATTACCATCATATAAATCCTTGTTATCCTTATCACCGTCGTTGTTATCATCGTTATCATCCTCCTCCGTCAGCTGCCTGCTTAACCGTCGTTATCATCACCATCATCATCATCTCCATCATCATTATCATCATCATCATCATTAGCACTATTATATTCATTACCGGCAGCCATGTGGTTGACAATGGCATCGACGTAGACCCTGACACCGACTGCGTTGCAGCTTTCCACCATGTCCGCAAACTGTTCCCGTGTGCCACTTCGGCTCTCGATATTATAGCTGACGGGTTGATAGCGCTGCCACCAAGGATAGCCGTTTTCTGGGTAGATTCTATGCTCCATTGGTGGCGAGACCTGGACCCCCGCAAACTCATGTGGTCCCAAGAACCTATATGATGTTCACAACGAGAAAATACATAATACATGTGTTGATAATAATCATGATGATGGTTACGTTAATAATAGTGATAGTAATAACAGTGATGATTATGATAATGAACTATATGGTAATAATAGTTACTATTGTTATTACAATTACTGATATTACTATCATTATCAATTTCATTATTATCATTACTGATATTAGTATTATTATTATTATCGTGTCATTATTATTCTTAATTTTATTCTTCTTATTCCTCTTCTTCTTATTATTATCATTAGTAGTAGTAATAGTAATAGTAGTAGTAGTAGTATAGTAGTAGTATTAACAATTATTGTTATTATCATTATTATTATAATTATTATTATTATTATTATTATCATTAATATTGCTATTATCATTTTCGTTGTTCTTGTTATTATTATTATTTTCATCTAAAATCTAAAATAATGCAGTTAAAATAATTCCGGTCACTATACGTATGTACAATAATAAACTTTTGAACTGATTTTCAGCATGAACTTTAAAAAGTAAATACTGTAGTACATTCAAATTAGATTTGAAATTGGGATAAAAGGCGGCAATTGAAATGTCGATTCTATTGTAACCTTGTGATAATTCGGTTAATATATCAATCAAGCAAAGATATTTTTTGTTTGCTGGTCTAAAGTGTAAAGCTTGAGTCGGAATAAATAATAAGATATGATTACAGGTGATCCTGGAATCTAATAAGATACAAAATAGAAGCACACTTCATGTTGATTTACTGACATCTTCTTACATATAATTTAAATGTCTGAATGCTTTTGTCGGTGCGTTGTTTTATATTTCATTAAAAAAAGAGATAGAAATGTAAAACTCTAGTGTTTAACGAATCAACAGCAAATTTACGACATTTCAACCATTGTCTTTCTGTTATTCGCTGCTCCCCCTCTCTCCATTTTTTTTTCTCTCTCTCTTTCTCTCTCACTTTCTGTCTGTCATTTTTTGTCCTGTTCTTGAACACGGGGTATTTCTATTTTCCTTATCATTAATAAAATATACTTGATAGGACGTGTTAAATGACGAAAAGACGAAAATTATGTCATGATAATTAACGATCACCAGAAAGCACTTACCTCTCACATTCTTGTTTTATATCGGTCCACTTCCATTCGAAAAGGTGAACGATGGTCGTTCTGCCTTCCAGAAAATTGGGATCGGTTACTTCAGCGTGGACTCCGATGACCCCGATAACAAACAGGAATGACGGGTAAAGGACACGCATCATGTCTGTTGAAAAAATAGTGTTAATGAAGTAAAAGAAATAACTAAATACATAAATGTATTCGCGTCTGGTGCATGATGCCTTCCCGGGCGTATGCTAGGACTAATTAAAATACATCACAATGCAAAGTATTAATATATATATATATATAGCCCCCTCCTTGCGAAAATGAGCCGGTATGATCAAGATCTCTACAACTGTGATTTTCTTATATTATTACTTGTGGGGTGGGGGTTGATGAGAGTGCCGCATTTTTGTCGGCAAATTTGGGTGTTACACCCTAAAAATTTTCGGGAAATTTAGGTGTCATTCCACCCCCACCCCAATTCAAAAAGTTCTAGCGACGCCCCTGGATTCTTAAGTTATATTAAGAATAACCACATATACAGTCATGGAAAAAATATTAGATCAAGAATGGTTACTGATAGTATTATTTTTGTGGTAAGAACGAAATAAAATATCATAAAAGCAAGGTTTAAGTGCTGGAATTTGGCATTCATTCAATGAAATACAAAGACAAATATTTTTGTATAATTTTGTTTGCATATTATTGTACCCTTATAACAGAAGCTTGGTGTAATATTTTTTCAGGGCTGTATATATAGTTTGTTGGGATTATGTTTCAATCATTGGCACTCTAAATAGGGGGTATAAGGAGGGTAAAGTATTTAAATGTTAAATGCCCCCACAGACTGATGGAGGATTTGTATGAATTGTTACTTAATTTTTAAAAATATTTTCTACAAAGTTACATTTGATTTTAAAAAAACAGAAAATATATTAGATTGCGAGTAATGTTACGAAGAAGGGTTTCCAAAACACAACTTTGAAATGTTTTTGTATATAACGTTTAATGTCCGTTTTTGATCTTTTTTCTCTTCTTCTGATAATAATATTGATAATAATAATAATAATAATTGTAATGATAATAATCATAATAATCATAATAATGCTATTAATAAATTCATTTAATTTCATTATTCTTCATATTAAAAAATATATATATATACACAGACTCATATACATTAGTTACACAATTGAAATTTGGAATACATGTACATAGCCATTATAGAAGAATCATAGATAAACAAACATAGAACAATACAGAATAAGTAACTTAATGTGAATGGGGCTAGAAAAGCCAAGCTTATCGAGTCTAGACCCGGGGCTATTAAATGTTCGGTATTTTTTATATGGCCTGAAAAAACAAAACAGAACAGAAAACAATAATAGTGGTTTGGAACATAATAGTAACCTATGTATAGACATAAAAAATTAAAAACCTGATAGTTTACTTGGAGTTAATGAGATATTTTTTTGTATTTTAGCTTAAATTGTCGTAATGATTTAGATTGTTCAATGTTGTCATCTATAGCAGACCATGTAAGGTAACCATGATACTTAACACTTCTCTGACCAGTAGCAGTCCTGTAATAAATAATATATAATTTATTGGAGTTTCGAGTGTTATAATGATGGCTTCTTGTAAATTGCACATGGCCGTCACGTCGTGACGCTCCTTGCGCTCCCACATTATTACCCCCAGTGACCATGTTGACCCCGGTCATAGATTAGCAGCCAAATACTAAGCTCTCTATAATATCCACCTGGTGGAGAGTGGCAAAAGTTAATATCTTGCCAAAGGACGTTAGTGCCAGGCTGGGACTCGAACTCTCAACCCTTTGATTGCACTGTAAAAAGACTGTCTGCAATTTTACAGCAAATCTGGTGTCAGCAGTCGCCATAACTTCTGATGTAAAAATACAGATTAGTTGTAACTTTTTCCTATGACTTTGATGTACAAATAACATTACATTAGCTGTTATGAGTAAATACAGAACTGATCTGTATTTTTTCCCTGTAAAATACAGATATTTTTTACAGTGTGGGAGTCAAGTGGATGAACCTAGTTTGATCAAATGCAAATGAACAATGTCACCGAAAAGATTGTAAAGAAGTGTAAATCCACTTTATGAGAGTGAGTCATATTTGGGATCACTCCATTTGGAGGGGAATCCTGGCTTTGGTAGAGTGGAATCCACTCTCAACAGAGTAATTCAACCTCATGGACTTGATTCCACTACAACTGGAGTGAATTAAACTCCAAAGGAAATGATCTTTATTAAATGTCACTCATAAGAGTGAATTTGCTCTCCTCTACATTAAGAAAAAAACAATGTAATATGTATTACAATACATTGTGATTTTCCCTATAGCCATCCACTGAATGATGTACGAAGCGTTCAGCAATTATCCAAAGATCGAAAACAAAATTTGCTTGTTGGCTTGACATTGAAAGAGAAAATAAAGCAAACAACCATATACATGTATATAATACATAGATTAGGAGCAATTAAACAATCGAACTTTTACTTACCGTTAAGCGAATTATTGCCCCGAATTGGGCTGTAAATCAATTCATACTAGATATCACAACTGTGGTAGATACGACCCTACCAACTCAAACAAAATAAGGCGGAAGGATTTTGCAATTAATATCGATTCGAATGTAGTTCCGACAAGAACGGGTATTTCAAGGTTATCAACTGTGGAGTATTAAGACGTTTCAATACTTCAGGTGAATTAATAATGGCAATTTGCTCATTTGCAAGAGGCTAGAGGGAACTGTATTTTGTCACATGACGTGCATTGGACCAATTAATTTCGCAGATTCTTTTCATGACGGGTATAATAACATCTATAGCGCTGTACTATTATCACCCCGGCTACAACCAAGGTACCCTGTAAAGGCGCTCTGTCATTCAAGGAATTTCTGCCTACTACCCACTTCACCTGGGTTGAGAATGGCAAATGTAGATTAATGACTTTCCCAAAGGACATTACTACCTATCTGGGGAGCATTACCCATAACCTTACATTCAGACTCTGTTACCATGGTTACGGGTTACGAATGACAAGGGTCTGTACCTGCAAATGGAGGGGGGGGGGGGGGGGGGGGTTGTTACATATCCCTCAACCCTTGTGTTCTTGAGAAAGACCAAGATTTAAAAAAAAACAATTTTTTTTTTATACATTACAGGATATAAGTTTAATACTGATGGGCTGGCAAAAATAAAGCTTCCATTTCAGCTACATCGCATAATGTTTTAACCATAATAATGATAACACGATGAAATCGTCTACCAATATGCTCTTAAGAGAAAACGAAAAAAAAAAGAGGAAAAAAAAATCTTTAACATCTGTCTCACTGACATGAACGAGGAGGCACGATTTTGCCTACACTCTCATGTCTCGGCGTCATCAAGATATCATAATTAATTGTTTCATTAAACATTTTGTAATCAATGACATATAATTTTGATAATGGTTAACCAGGTTCAGTCTGGCATCACAAGAGGACATCTAATTAAAGGTCCAATTTCAAAGTGCAAACTGAGTCGCAATAAATTCAGCAACAAAACAAAAAAAACAACAACAAAAGAAAGCTCATGGTATGTTAAAGAGAAATATTCATATAAAAATAGCAACGGCGTTTGCAAAACGGAAAAAACGCATTTTCAATTCACAACTCTTTATGGGGGAAAAAATAAGTATATGCTAGGATTCTGTAGGTAAGTTCGTCCTTTTAACTAATTTGGAAACAAATATAGTATAGATAAAAATAAGCTTCTTGATATTATACCACAATTTTGTTTTTGTTTATTTTATTTTTTACTACTCGCGAAAATCTGTTCCTACATGGTTTCTATGGAACCAAACACGGTGTCCCTGTTATTCACTCTCTCTCTCTCTCTCGCGCGCGCTCTTTCTCTTCGCCCCCCTCCCCCCCCCCCCATTCTCTCTTGCTTTCCCCTTCCCCTCTCTCTCTCTTTCTCTCCTCTTCCTCTCTGACTCTCTCTCTCTCTCTCTCTTTCTTTCCCCTTCCTCCCCCTCTCTCTCTCTCCTTCCTTCCTCTGCTCTCTCCATTACGATGTCTTAGTTGTGGCAGTAAGGAGTTTTCGGATGTGTCGACTAGAACGCCGTCCTAGATCCTCCCAGCGACAATGGACTGCTTTGTGTTGACTGCATACAAAGTAGGTGAAGCATGAAGCTAACAATGGGTGAAGCGAGGTTCACGTTTTAGAGCAGACGGCAAAACCATGTTTGACGCGTTCTCGATCTGACTAGTGGACAAGGGAGAAGCCAGTGGACGGGTGAGCCGTTCTTGCACAAAGCGCGATATGCAGCTAACACAAAGCAGTCTATTGTAGCTGGGAGGATCTAGGACGGCGTTCAAGTGAACACATGCGAAAGCTCACTATCTGCGCCAGAATAAATGAGATGGTGATATCCTTCGTAGTAATAAAAATCATCTTTTGAGAGCCAGAAGGGTGTTAACTCAGTGTTGAACGATTTAATGCCCTTTAATAGCTTGCAGCCGAAGATGTATTGCGATAACATTGAGAACAGGGGTGTCAATCCGGGTTCACGATTGGGGATGGCCGGCGAGGGAGCGAAGCCAGTGGCGTATCTAGGGATTATGGCGCCCGGGGCAAAAAATGAAGTCCCCCCCCCCCCCCCCCCCCCCCCCCCAGTGCCCAAACTTATCTACGTTAACGAGAGAGTAAACCGACCGAGCGGCAAAGTTTTCAATTTTGAACCCTAAAAAAAACGCAATTTCTTGTGCATTTTACCCAGGAAATTTTGCAATTGACCACCACAATTCAGCGGTAGAGAAGCTCGAATTTTATACATTGCTAAACGGTTTTCTATTCACTCACTTCTACAATCGGGAGCAAAACTAACCAAAACCCCAAATAGGCTTATATGAGAAAGAGTCCAGAAATTCAGCAAGGCTACCTAAAGTTGAGAACCTTTGCAAATGCTGTTTTATACACTTTATCCTATATTGGGGGCGCAATATTTAGCAGGAGTCAATATGAAACTTACATGATATAGCGAGCAAAGCAATTACATCTTTATTTTTTCAAATTTTGAAACGCAAAGCGACAGAGCAGGGGAGGGTGTGGGAAGCGGTATCCCCCTCCCACACTAGGGACTTTTTCAAAAATGTGTCCATAAAACTTGCATTTCAGAGCGTCTTAAAATGGTTTTTAATGAAAATTGAGAATAACAATGCGAGCGAACGAATTTTCTTCGATATTTCCGCATTGAAATTATGGATTTTTTTATTTCCTTAATTCTAATCATTAAAGAATGTGATGATATTTCAAGATCAAACATAATGAGATTAGATAATTATTAGTTTTAAGTTAATGTATCATAATTCATTTTTATTTTATCCAAAAATATTGGGGGGGGGGTGATAACACACGCCATCCCCCACCTCATTTTTTTTTTTTTTGGGGGGGGGGAATATATACCCCCATCCCCCCGTGATCGACACCCATGATTGAGAACACGATGGTTTATTTTGCACACGCGTTACTTATGTGCGAAGCAAAGTCCGACGGTTGTTTGTTTGTATCTTGACCTAGATAGAGAGTCACTTGTGCTATTGAAATTATCTTGTACGAGACATGCCATGGAATGAAAACGGTTTTCCTAATTTCATTAATTAAAAATAGATTTTTCATTTTTTAAAAATGATTTTTTAATTGTATAGCAGTCAACATGAGTCCCCAAGACGGTTGTATGACGCGTGCTCGGGCGACATTTTGCTCTCCGGTCAATATCCTTCATTCACTATGCTTACCCTCGTCTAAACACTATAACTAAGGCTAACAATAATCCTAACCCTACACCTAATCCCAAAACTAAAATAACCCCAAAAAATATTAACCTTATTGTTGACGATATAAAGCCCAGAGCGACTGTCGCCGGATCATTCCCAAGACCCAATAATGACAAAATTACTGAATAATGAAATGACCTAATTAATGTAATGTTAATCAAACGAAAGCAACACCAAAAAGACATTTCATCGAGGTTACAATGACATCATATATAGTTATGCATTTGCATACCTTTTATCGAGGTAAACTTCGCTATCTTATCTAGGAATTTGTTGTCACTGAAAAATACTTTGACACATGATGAAAGTATAATACAATTAAGCAAACGAATGATTATGATAATGTCAATATTGAAATGGCGAACGTCGTTTTGTGAAAGGAGAAGATCAAACAACTTGTTATCAAGCCCTCTGATATGAGATAGATCTCTTTTAATCTATTATGAAAAGTACAATTGCTAATTAATTAACATGTTTGATACAAGTTTAATCTATTATGAAAAAGTACAGTTGCTAATTAACATGTTTGATACAAGTATAATCCTACAGATAGCAATACGGTATAACCGGCCATTATTAAAGTATTATCGATGTTTTAATTCAATTAATCCGTACTCATGGGAGTTCTAAAAGGCCTTGTCTTTTCTGTTTCTTCTCTAAAGGCCCAAAGTATCAAAGTACACTTTAAGCAAACGAAAGAAAAATCAACATGACATTTCTTTAAGGTTATAATCATTTGAAGAGTAATGCATTAGTTTTGTTATTCAAGTATATACTTTTTGCCGAAGTCAACTTCGCTATCTTATCTGTTTTGTTGTCATCGATACATACTTTAAACCATGATGGAAGTATAATCACTCCACATTTTGTGGTGTGGCTCAGTAACTTTTGGTTCAGAGTCCTAAAAAAAAATACCAGATGCATGAGTATATAAGAGCGAATATTTCTGCATTGCGACCATTTTGTTGCATGATCATATAATCTGATACCTGGAATTTTCAAAAGAAGTATAAGCTGTAAATTCCTTAAATTGGCAATACATTGAAACATTTATATCAATGTTTTTTAAAATAAAAATTGGCCATTTGTTCAACTTTTCTAAAAAGCTTCAAACCATGTATTTTTTTCAAAGATATTACATTTCATTAGAATCATGTAGGATTGAAAAGAAAAAAAATATTATTGTTGCCAAATTTGAAGAACAAATGTGATCAATTTAACCCTTAAATAATTCCTTTCATAAAAGGGTCTAGCAAACGGCCATAATAATATCAATGTTGAAATGGCGAACACCGTTTTGCCAAAAGAAAAATATCAAATAATGAATGATCAAGCTCTTTGATAGGACATATATATGTCTTTATCTACTATTAAAAGATATTATATTATTAACCAGTTGTTTATACAAGTATAACCCTAAAGATACCAATACCAGCCATTATTAAAGTATTCTCAGTGTGGTCATGAGTTATGATTACCAATTGTATTTAACGAACTTTTAAAAAAGCTTGTCTTTTCTGTTTCTTTCTAAATTTAGCTTTAAAACTTTATACTTGTATCAGAAGCAATATAAGAAATATTTTTGTTTAAACATGATAAACTATATCATACTGTGAGTGAAAACTTTTTTCAAACGGGACACAGAAAGGGAGAGAGAAAAAGAGACATGAAATATATGCTTCTGGTGCAATGGTAAAAGGTAGGAAAATATTAGTTCGCAATAACAGGATTCAAAAGAAGAAACACAAAATGAACTTATTCGAAATAAGGAAGGTGACATGAGTAACTGAATGAAAAGGGGTCTATAACCTATTTTCAAACAACGATAACAACTGAATGTTTTCCAAATTCTTATCATAAATACATGTACTTGAACCCTATTAGGGCCTATAAAAACTCTATAATCTGGAGGAATTTTATGCTATTATTATCGTATTCGGTTTTCAAATTAAATTGGGCACTGCTGCTCCTGTAGTTTCTCACAGGATAGAGCATAAACAAATATTTTCCAGTTCTATTTTTATTGAGCAATATTCAATGTGTTCACACTTGGATCATGGAAGTAAATATTGAGACATGCTTAAATCATTACCGTTGCGTTTACCTAGTCAAGGAGGTTACAGGCTTGCTAAAAAAGGAAATTCAAACACAAATCTGTCCCGAACTTCACAGAGGTAAATGGCTTGCTATAAAGGTATCTAAACACGAATTTGTCACGAACTTCAAATAGATAACTGGCTTGTTAAAAAAGTATTACTTCAAACGCGGCAAGTGTTGATAAGAGTCAGAAACGTTGAGGTAGTTCCTTCGTTCCCTACCTGTTATTTAGTTTGGTTGTTTGTTGGGTTTTTTAGGTTAAACTAATTTCCGGTGTACATGGGCCTTCATTTCGATGGCCGTTTTACCAGTGCTAAATAAAGCTTCCAAAGTAGCCGATAAGAAAGTAATTCAACGCAATGTTTGTACATCTTGCATTCACCATTAGTACGATGCCTGTGGCGCTGTCCCAAGTCAGGCACATGATCCCTCTTCTGCATGCCTTTGTACACGAGGGGTCATTTCGAGGGGTCATTTCGTTTGCGTTAATTACCCACGCTACCCAGGGCTACATGTGTATATAGGAAATCATTTCACGTCCATGTAATTTAACGCAATGTTTGCACTGTTTATTTTCACACTCTTGGAGAATGATGCCACTCTCACAAGAGAGGGCCAGACACGAGGCATTATTTGACGTAGAACTGCGTCGGTGATTGGCGCTGTCTTTGACGCGCCATTTAATATGAACAGGTGAATGCAAAATGAAGAGTGCAAACACCGCTTCCAGTTACTGACGCATGCACTGATTTTCTTCACAGGCTTGTTTAGCGTACTAAACGCAATTGAAAAGACCTCCTCGTGTGCAACGGGGAGTATTTTATTCTTTTATTTATTTATTTCTGATATTTAAATAAGGGTGACACATTTTCACCAATATTGGCGGTCTTCCATAATAATTAATCTTTTATCGACTGAAGGCCAAGTACTATACATACACATACAACTATTTTGTTAATGATGCATATCTTCACTGTATGCTGAAATGTACATCATACAGTTAAGATTTATATTTCAATTAATTATGGATATTACATAAATGCATTCATTACAATCACGCATCTCAACATCATAATGTGAATTATTAAACCCAGCAAATATACGAAAATAATATATACTTTTTGTATTAATGTCTCACAATTTATTATTTCTAAATACTTAAGAACACAAGTAACTCAGAATATAAACAGATTATTGTCGGATGGTTACATTTTTCTGGATGAAAAGGGCAAGGTCTCAATGCAATGTACAAAGTTCAAACAAACAAAGGAACCTGTTGACCGATAATGACTGTTCTTTTGTGATAATGCATAATGACCTAAAATCATCATCTTGGCGAACGTGCAAATACGCACCTCACGAAAGGTATTCTGCTATACATTGGTGGGCAAAATCCACTTTATCGATTTCATAACAACTAAAAATAGAGAACAATTTCAACATTTATGACAATGTTCCCCCTCCAACACGATAAGTTACTCAGTAATTAGTCTACTCACGCAAGTATTTTCTTTTAATCAATAGTTGTTCATAATTTTACTTTTAAGAAATAAAGATTATTTGTATGGTTTGAATTATTTGAATCATGCTACGGAATGAGATCACTAATTTGGGAATAATAATCGATTTTATCACGGTTAAAAAACACACCATAAAATGAAAATCAAAACAAACAACGAAATAAAACAAAAATATACAAACTTAAGCACTGGTCAGATATATTACATCATGATGGGTTCTACTTGGATAAAAACTGAGTGTAAACCCCTGAATGTTAGGCCTTAAAAGAACAAGACATTTTAAGATTTTATCTTGGCAGCTGAAAGTGATAGGATTGTTTTTAAGTCGGCAGAGAATGTAAGAAAAGTATTCATGATCTTTATTTATACCATAATGATATAGGAATATGCACACACTGATACTAGAGGAGAAATATCAAAGGAATTTTGTACCATTGTAACCACACTTTACAATCTTGCTCCCAAATATGTTTTGTAATCACGTATTTTATAGTTGTTGTTTTCTAAATAACAAGTTCGTCAAACACAAATTCGATCTTGTTTTCACTGAGTACCTGACGTAACGACAAGTTCATTGGAAGTTATCTAGATCATTAAACAAGAATGGCTACAAAACGTGATAGCGAGGTACAAAGTTATAAGGGTATGTTTTGAAGACGTTAATAGGTCCAAAGAGTAAAGGAATGCTAGCAGCAAAGTCAAATATCATCACGCAAAGAGAGAATGGGACAACAATGAGAGGGGACAATAGGAGGTGGAGGTGGGGGTCAGTGCAAGGATCGTCGGAATGGTAAACACTGCCTAAATCGGGAAAGAAAGAGAGATAGAGATACTGAGGGATAAAGAGAGAGAGAGAGAGAGAGGGGGGGGGGGGGGAGAAAAGGAGGGAGAGAGCACGCCAAGAAGTGGGATAGAGTCAAAGGGAGGGAAAATGGGATAACATTTTTCAGACAATCGAGACTGATGATTTTCGATGTCCAAATTACTTACAAATCCTCTTGTTTTGTTTGGTAAACTGTAAATACATTATCATGCAGTCGAATCCTTTTGCATAATGCAGTGAATTTTCAAATATTCAGTGACTCTGAATATTTAGTGAATAAACAGAAACAAGACAATGACCGAAATAAAGGAGAGATTTGCTCTTAAGTTTGATGCTGACCCGTCAGCCGCTTCGAGTACGCATCCGTTATAATCTGACCGACTAGACGTAGCGGCTATCGTCAACGCTATCATTGCGTCTCGCTCTTCATTACTCGGTAGCAGATCGATGTAGGCAAATCCTTCGGCGTCAACAACCACAGATGTGCCGGAACAACCGGTGGTCGTTGGCTCACCGGTCATAAGGTCACAGTAAGTCCCGGATGATAGCCCTGTCTGAAGAGACTCCGACTGGCGAATGTTCTCGTTGTTGAGCGCGAAAAATGCTTTGTGGCCGCGAGAAAAGGCGATGAAATTGTCGCCGTTATCCCACCAGTTTTCAACCGGCTCATCCACGGCCACGTTACGGAAACACACCATGTTGCGGATTGCCCTCCAACGGTGCTCGCAAACCCATCCGCCATCGCATTGTCCTTCCGCATTGATAACGACATCGTCTGTGTGACCGTTGACGTCAGAGGGCGGCCCCTGGTCGCTGTCGACGAAGACATAGCCGCTGAAGATACGTGCGGTACCATAATTCCACGCCAAGCCGAAGGCTAGTCCAATCTTATACTCGCGTGGTTCTTGGAACGAAAGGATATCGCCGCCTCCCCCGTGGTTGCGTTGGTTGTCGTGGTTCTCGACGAAGATGATCGCATTCTCACTTGGCATCATCCCCCAACCCGACCCGAAACCAAAGTTCTGAAACCGATCTGCGGGTATCGAGGCGCGTCCGAGTAAGGCCATTTGGTCACAGAATTTGAATTCGGTGACGTCACCGGTTTGGAAGTAATCGTTTGGTTTGATAGCCTCGTTGCTGAATCGGTCGATGATCTCCTGATAGATGTATGGTCTGCCTCCGAACGTGCAATCATGAAGACTGTACAGGTGAAAATAGCAAAACCATAACCGTATGTATGTATGACTGCGTTGTTATCTCGACACTTTTGAAATACATGTATAACATCCGATACAGATTGCTCTTCATGAAAAACACTGCAAATTTCTGAATGCATTTTTCAGGTCTGGTTTTAAAGAACTTACAGACTGGTCACATCCTCCAACTCATCAGGGTACATATGCTTGGCTGCATCAATACGGAAGCCTGCCACCCCCTTGTCTATCATACCATTCAGATACTCCACCACCTAGATGATAGAAACACAACAAAAAACATAAGAAGATATTAATGGTTACATAATAATAAATTGTAGTCTCATTTACAAGGTAGCATCATTAGCTTCAATGCTCTTCTTCCTGAGAGCCTTGCGATCATATGCAATCATTTTGATTACCCCGGCATTAGCCCAGCTGCCATGATGAGGTACCCATTTACTTCAATTAGATAAGGCTTGTCTCGAATGGGTGGGTTGCGGGAGCGGGATGGGAGCGGGATGGGAGCGGGAACGGGCACACCATTTCGAGACAAGCCCCCCCCCCCCCCCCCCCGGTTATCTCGAATGTACGCGTTCCCAGCGAGAAGTTCAATGAACGCGCCACTTCGAGACAACCGGGGGGCTTTCCTCGAATGGGTGTGTTGAGTAGACTTTTGTAACAGACGTTTTAGAAATTTTTGAAAAATGTACTCTTGCTGGTTTTTTTTTCGTTTTTCTTTTGTCTAAGATGTAGAAAATATAATAAAACAGTATCTAAAAAAAGCTTTTGACAAGGAAATCATTATTTGTGCAAAAAAAAATAGGAGAATTGAATTATGCATTAAAACACACGGGGAGGAAAGGGCAAGTGACGTAGCTAGGATTTTTGTATTTATTTATTTATTATTATTTTTGTTTGTCGTGACCTGGGCCCCGTGACATAAAGAGAGTTTAGCTGATATCGCTGAAAGGATGACTGGAAAAATGGGGTAAGTACCTCCGTTTTATTCATATTATATGACGATGTCAATATTTTTTAATAAATCATAACAATAATTATGTAAAATTCTAATTTAAGTAGCATTCTATGACAATGAATTGTGCATATATAAAGATGAAAGCTGATATTTTACCGGAATTAAGACGCCTTTTTATCCTATTGCGCAACCCTGTTTCAGTGGCAAGAAGCACACGCTGACGGAACAACCAAGGGTCCTTCGCCCGTGATCTCCGGCAGACCTCGCGTTGCTTGCCCGGTGGGTTGTGTACGGCAGAATTTTTTTCTGACTTGGACGATGCAAATTTCATTGTGCTTGTAAAACTAATTGTGTAATTGGTTGGCCTTATAATAGCTTGGAAAAAATCCGGCCCCTATTTTGTGGGTTTGCCCAAGTGTGTTAAGAAATAGTAGGAGACATGGGTCATAATAATACCATCATAACAAATTAGTTTTACAAGCACAATGAAATTTGCATCGTCCAAGTCAGAAAAAAATTCTGCCGTACACAACCCACCGGGCAAGCAACGCGAGGTCTGCCGGAGATCACGGGCGAAGGACCCTTGGTTGTTCCGTCAGCGTGTGCTTCTTGCCACTGAAACAGGGTTGCGCGATAGGATAAAAAGGCGTCTTAATTCCGGTAAAATATCAGCTTTCATCTTTATATATGCACAATTCATTGTCATAGAATGCTACTTACATTAGAATTTTACATAATTATTGTCATGATTTATTAAAACATATTGACATCGTCATATAATATGAATAAAACGGAGGTACTTACCTCATTTTTCCAGTCATGCTTTCACTAGTTTCAGCGATATCAGCGGGGAAATGTGGAATTGTCATAGTCTCAAGACAGGTCGTTACGTGTTATTTAAATTAATTGCAAAAATTAATAACGATTGATCGCTATGAATCATGCTCTAGATAATAGCCTTTGATTGAAAGGGGGGGGGGGGGGGGCTTTGTGTTACGGATGTTAGCGATTGATTGCCATTAGCGCCAAACAAAAATAATAATAAATAAATAAATACAAAAATCCTAGCTATGCCACTTGCCCTTTCGTCCCCGTGTATTTTAATGCATAATTATTCAATTCTCCTATTTATTTTGCACAAATAATGATTTCCTTGTCAAAAGCTTTTTTTAGATACTGTTTTATTATATTTTCTACATCTTAGAAAAAAGAAAAACGAAAAAAAAAAACAGCAAGAGTACATTTTTCAAAAATTTCTAAAACGTCTGTTACAAAAGTCTACTCAACACACCCATTCGAGGAAAGCCCCCCCCCCCCCCCCGGTTGTCTCGAAGTGGCGCGTTCATTGAACTTCTCGCTGGGAACGCGTCCAATCGAAATAACCGGGGGGGGGGGCTTGTCTCGAAAGGGTGTGCCCGTTCCCGCTCCCATCCCGCTCCCGCAACCCACCCATTCGAGACAAGCCATTAGATAAAGAGCGGTAAATGCAGATTCATTTCTTGCTGAAGATCATTAGTGTCGTGACACGAATTCGGACCCAGGACTTGCACTTCATATTCCGGGAACCCAACCATAACACCTCAATTACAATAAGGGGCATCGCAAATCATTCGAATTTGCAGACAAAGCTAAAAACCGGTCTTCAGATTCTCAAAATTACCGACAGCGTTTAATATTGGTTGGGTGTTTTTATATGTGATTTGCCGACAAGTCTAAATTATTTCAAAAGGCTAATACTGTTGTGCGCACTCGTATCGTGGGGATATACATGGACCCTCCCGTGCCATAAGTACTGCAACATAGTGAAATTCGTTAAATTTTTGGTGAATGACTTTTCTTTGTTCTAGCGGTGTTTTATTCTAAATCTTTAAATAGGGACTGTCATTTCGGTTTAAAAGGAATGTGTGCCTTGTTCACTTTCTCATTCAATGCTACTGAGTCCTGCATGCACACACCATGGTTAAGACAGCCGAGTTATCTAACGAGCAACGCCGACAAATCGCCGTATTGACACAGGAGGGGGTTTCGGTAGCTCAGATTGCTGAACGCTTTCGGGTATGCCGTCGAACGGTGTACGGAGTGTGTAAACGCCATGAGGATACAGAAAATTCCGACAAGCGACCAAGACCTGGCAGAAGCAGAAAGACCACGCCTCGGGAAGATCGGTACCTCCTGCGTCAGGCCCGTATGACCCGATTCGATTCTGCACAAACTTTGGCAGCTCACTGGAGCGACAGAATTGGTAGCAGAATCTCACAGAGAACGACACAAAGATGCCTGTACTCTTACAATCATCATGCCTGCATTTCCAGGAGAAAGAATCTAATATCTCCTGTCAATCGTCTGAGACGCATCAGGTGGGCCACCATAGTGAGGGATTGGACATTGAAGAACAATTGGAGTCATTTCGTGTTTTCCGACGAGAGTAGGTTTTGCTTGTCTTCGAACGACGGAAGAGTAAGAGTCTGGCGTGAACCGAACACCCACGGAACCTTACTCACACTCAAAGGAATTCCGTTTCAGTCATGGTCGGTCTGGGGGGGGGGGGGGGGGGGGGGGTGTCAGCATCTTTGGAGTAGGCGATCTTGTTGTCGTAGACAGGAACATGGATAACGCCCAAATATCGGGAGATTCTGGACTCTCACTTGTTTCCATGCATTGGTAACATCTTTGGCTACAGGCAACACCCGTTCATTTTCCAGGATGACAACGCACCGGCGCACGGGGCTGCCCAGATGGACCAATGGTATGGCGAAAATGGCGTCAACAGGGTGCAGTGGCCGGCGCGATCGCCAGATGCTAACCCGATAGAGAACCTGTGGGATAGCATCAAGAGAGCCCTCACCAAGGACCGGCCAACCACCAGGGAGGGTTGGATCGGCTCTATCTTCAGGGCCTGGGGCAGCATCACGCAAGAAAGACTGCATGGACTCTGCTAAGGAGGATGCGCGTCATCATTAGAAGGCGCGGGTATCCAACAAAATACTAGAACATCATGAACTTTACATGACAAATGACTCTTGACATATCAATAAAATGTACCTGATGATACGATCAAACATGATGTACTACAAAGTCATTAAAATAGCACTCATTTTCATTTAATAATTTGCCTCTTGTGTAATGCATGTGTCTATGTTGCAATACCTTTGGCACGGGAGGGTATATGTAATCACAAAGAGATTCATAAAGAGATCGAATGACATGAATAGTAAGAGTAAAGGGAGATAATATCTGGAATATCAAGAGTGGAAATATCATAATGGTAAACGAAACTCGTGATTAATTGAGAAGGAAAAGGAAAAGAGAGTAAACCTGGGCCCCGTCTTATAAAAAGTGTCGATTGATTAGGATCAATCGCAACTTAAAATGAATCGCAACTGTGTACTTCAGCGATAGGAGTTGCGAGCTTGCGATTGATTTCAAGTTGCGTTCGATTCGAATCAATCGCAACTCTTTATAAGACGGGGCCCAGGCCTAAGTAGGCGGCTTTCGAGAATACGGGCCTGTATCTGTAATATAAGTACATGTAATACCTTATTTCTCCCATAGTAGTTGTTCATGTGCCCATAGTGTATATCACTGAGCCCGAGCAGGTTGCAGTAACGCATCTCGACGGTGTTGTTGATATCATAAATGCCGCCATCATCGGTTGGGCAGAGACCCAGCTTGACGTTGAAATCATTTTCGGTGAAAGGAACGCCCGGGAAGTCGTAACTACCTGTATGAGGAACACCGGCGGTAAGGATCAGTGAATGACCTCGGAATATATTGGACACTCTAGCTTTAACTATTTTTAAAGGGAAAGTCCACCCGATTACAAGTTGGATTTAAAAGAAACAGATCGGTGAAGGTTTGAGCAAAACCATTGATTTCCATTTTCTCTAAACAAAATTGTGAAGTTTGGGGGTCATCAATCTTCTTCCATGTGCCTTAATTTTACTGAAAATCACAGAAATGTGGCATCAAAATTGGTCAATATTATTATCTGGAAAATTTCATTCATTTCATTTCATTTCATTTATTTTCCATTTTCAACAGAATATAACAACGTAATTACATCATAATTTCATGAACCATTTTTCAACAAAATATAACGTTATTACATCATAAATAATATCATGAACCATTTTCAACAATATAAAGACAAACGTAAATACATCCTTAATAATATCATGAACAAAATGCATGTAATAACAATAATTTTCATTCAGTGTAATTTTCAAAGATAATTATAATAATAATAAATAAATGCTGCAAATGGAGGGGAATGCTAAAAAGCAAAGCTTGCATTTTGCAAACCCCTCAAAAAAAATGATGTACAATTTATATAGCAAGTATACCTTAAAAAAATACACACGCATACACACACACCCTAACACCCCCGCATACACCAAAAATAATAACTGCAACACCCCCTCCCCCAAAAAAATTAAGTTATCGCCAAAGAAAAGAGAGAAAAGAAAAAGACGAACAAAAGAAGACGGACAACACCAAAGAGAACAAAGAGAGAGAGAGAGAAAATACACACACACACACACACACCCAATGGAATTAAAACAAAACAAAAACAAAACAAACAAACAAATAAACAAAAAGAACGCTGGCTTATTAGACGAGAAAGAGGGAAAGATAGATATAGAGAGCATGCGCAGTATTGGGGGCGAAATAAGATTTGAAATATGAAGCAAAAATTAAATAAAATTATAGCAGAATGCAGAATGCAGAATTAACAGAGAATTTACCATAAGTCATGGGGATGATGATGATTCCATCTAAAAGTTATAAGTTTCAATCAGTCAATTTCCTACCAAGAATCAATTTGATTCCCGGTAGGAAACCAAAAGAAAAGTCTTTAGTTGTTTCTTGAATGTGTGTGAACTGGGAGCATCTTTAATATTCGAATTAAGATTATTCCAAAATTTTGGTCCGGTGAAAGTAAATATAGATTTTGTGAAGATAGTTCTAGTAAAGGGTAAATGAAATTCATTTGATTGTCGTGTGGAGTATTTATGAATAGTCATATTCTCTGAATAGTGCAGGTAACAAGTTATTATTAATATATACATGAACAAAAATAAGGGTATATTTATCATCATCGTCATCATCATCGTCATCATGAATTACAATATCCTCAAAACCATCATCAGTAACGCCATCATCACCGTCATCAAAACTATCATCATCATAAGGAAAAATTAACATCATAGCCATAAGCATCATGATGATCATCATGCACCATCATCCATATTACTATCATCATCATCACCATGCATTATCATCATTATTATTATCATCATCAAGGTCGTCATCACCATCGTCTTCGTCATCATCATCATCATCATCACTAATAAATATCAACATCATCACCAGCATCGTCATAGTCATCATCATCATCATCATCATCATCATCGCTTACCGCCAGCCATGTGGTTGATGACGGCGTCAACATAAATGCGGACGTCGACCGCAAGACATCGCTCCACCATGTCGGCGAACTCCTCGGCCGTCCCGCTCCTGCTGTTGAGCTCGTAGCTCACCGGCTGGTACCTCTCCCACCACGGGTAAGGGTATGGAGGGTTGTACGGGTTGGTAGAGAAATACATGTGATCGCTGGGCGGGGATACCTGCACCCCGGCGAATTTGTGGGGTCCGATGAATCTGGAGACACCGGAGAAATAAAGAGAGTAGAGAGGGGAAGATTGAGAGAGGGATAGAGAGTGAGGGAGGGAGAGAGAGAGAGAGAGAAAAGAGAGAGAGAGAGTAGTAGAGAGAGAGAGAATGGAAGTGAAAGAGGGAGGGGAGAGATGAACAAGAGATAGAGGGAAGAGAAAAAAGGGAAGAGAGGGAGAGAGATAAAGGGTGTGAGAGAGAGAGAGCGAGGGGGTAAAAACAGGTTACATTGTCAACACCAATACTGGATATAGCCTTTTGACAAGGCCTCGTGACTTGGCTATTTTCCTCGTCATGCTGTGCCTGAGATGAGACTAGCCGGCGACGAAAAGAATCAACATGGCCCGGGTGAACGCCCGATGGAGCGACTTTAGTCGCGAGGCCTTTTGGAACCTGGGTTTCCATCGGCCGATATGAATTATTCACGAGTTGACATTCGTATGCTAAAACACGCCTACCGAGGATTATCGACCAATCACAACGGTATCTGCGGGGCTTGCTTTCCATGTGCCGGGTGCCGAGCGAGCTAGCTCGAGATGAAGGCGAATTTGCATACCAAATATTTGCTGACGTCATGCGAAGATACGTTCGCTCATTGGGTCGACCAATCACAACGGTATCTGCGGGGCTTGCTTTCCATGTGCCGGGTGCCGAACGAGCTAGCTCGAGATGAAGGCGAATTTGCATACCAAATTTATGCTGACGTCATGCGAAGATACGTTCGCTGATTGGCTTCTACCTATAAGGTAGCAGATCCTCGCTAGGAACAAAGGATAGCATAAGAAATACAGCCCCACGTATGTCCGCGCGGACGGTGAGTCTGAAAGTTTAAGGAGCGCGAACGGATGGCCGTGCGTGGCTGTGCGCACGGTAGACGCGCGTACGATATACATACGTTTCTACGCAAAATTCACAAATTTGACACTTATTATTTCACTTCTGTCATAATTGTCGGAATTTTTCTGTGTGTTGCTGCCTACTTTTTTGGAAATTTTGATGCATTTGCCTGCATATTCCTTTTATTCTGGGCATTGTAGAGTTTTTTTGTAAGAGTTACTGAACGAGTAATATGGGCTTGCCAGCATCATTTTCTGTTTACTTTTTGAGAAATGGTGCAGGGTTTGAAATCCCCATATAGCCTTTGTAGCCGATCAAGTGGTGGGGTAGCTCAGGATAACATGCCACACATGCCAGAAATCAGATGGGGGGGGGGGGGGGGGGGTTCATCGGGTCTGGACCCCTTTTTATTATTTTATTTTTTTACATAGATCTACATGTATATCTGTGTGTGTGGTGCGTGGGTGATACAGGGAAACAATGGAGGGGGGGGGGGAATTCCCTCTGGAAATTTTGAATAAGTACAAGCTTGCAGAATCCCTCCCCCCCCCCCCATTTCAAAATATATGTACTGAATCTGCCCCTGGATCATTAGTTTAACCCAAAGAAGCTGGAACACAAACTCAACATACTGTACCCTATATTCAAACTGGTGACATTCATGCATCATATCAACCACACAAGGCCGTACGCAGCAGGGGGGGGGGGGGCAGTTGCCCCCCCCCCCCCAGAAATTTCAAAATCATACTTTTTTTAAATTGGGTTTTAGACTTCAAGTTATGGGTTCCTTTGAAAGCGATATCTTGCCCCCCCCCCCCCCCCCCCAGGAAAAAAATTTCTGCGTACGGCCTTGCAACCACACGGCCATTTTCAGTTAATTAAGACACAGACTCCACTCACAGTCTCACTCTCAACTTACATCACTGCAAATTTACCATGGGGTTAAAAATATTATTTGTTATTTCTATACAGTATTTCAATTTCACCATTTTATTTGGCAAAGAAGCATTACAAATATACAATGCATGTCATTTATAATTTGAAAGAGAAACTAAAGAAAGGGGAACATTGGGGTGGGGGGGGGGGGATGAAGAGGAAGCAATGATAGAGAGAGAGAGGGAGAGAGAATAAATACAAAGGGTGTATAATATCAAAAGATTGCGAGATATTTTACTACTAATTACAATCACAAGAATTATTATACTGTAGTATACATTTCCCTTAAAACATAATCATTGTCATTTTAATGAACAAGATCAATGTATGTGCCATCCTTTGTTACAAAACCAGAAATAAAAATCACATTGGTCATCTTTTGCAAAATATGGAAAACAGAAGAAAATGATTTGCTGAAGAATGAAAAGAGGATATAAACATCAGGATTAAAAAAAAAATAAGTCATGAAAAACATTTCTCAGTTCAGCAAGCCATGCCAATAGTCTTTTATCAACTGAATTTGTTTCAGTGAAAGGGGGAAGGCATGGATGGAGAAAAAAATGCACTAGCCGAGTCCGTGCCGAGAGGTGAACGAACCCTACATGATTGGCATGCATGTCAAGCATTCAGTGAGATAAAATGTCTGAGAGTGCCACATTTTATTGTAAGAAACAATTAGGTCTTGAATGTACATGTATGTAATAATCAGAATACTGCACATAAAAACATTTTCCTATCTCTGATAATGGAAAGACATCATTATTTGCTCTTATAGAACAGAGAACAGTAAATATACATGTACAAAGCTTTGTACCATTACAGTTTGGATCTTAACTATTTCATTACAATATCAAAATGAGGAGGTAACATTAACATTTCATCATGTGAGACGATATACAGAAAACAAGAAAGAGGCAAGGATGCTTGTAATGGTAGGTTGTATCATTGTAACTTGTCTTTCAGTTATAACAATGGAATGTTCTGAATCTAAGAAGTCCATGTCATAGTATTCTTGCTGATTTCTTTCTTTTATTTGTTTGATGGGCAAGTCCAATGTAGACTTTTGATGTCAATAATGCTCAGAACTCTGTAATTCCTGTACTGTATGGGAAATCAAATGACCAAAATACACCTTAGAACTGCCCTGATCTATTGCTACTTTTTAATCATGCTTCATTCCATGTACATGTATGTGGAAATGGAAAGCTCCCTTCGGCTTCATTGGTGAACAAGAAGGAGGATTTACAGCTCAATACAGTCTGCGGTGGCCTTTATGGATACCAGGAGAACCCTGCAGTCAGTCAAGGTCCAGTCTACATGGAGTAATCCTCAATTATACTGCAAACAGCAGGAAGAAATGAAAAAGAAGAATCAGTTGATGAGAGACTTTAATTTGTTGTCCCCTATTACTCAGCTGAAAGATTCTGGAAAAGGCAAATCTACTGGCTGTTGATAATTGATTTTTTGATTTTTTATTTTATTTTTTTTTCTTTTATTTTGTGTAAGTACATATTATCAATATTTTGTCTAACACCATCATGTTCGAAATCAGCATAGGTATTTAAAAACAGGAAGTATTGTTGTGCCTGATCTAAAGAAATACAATGTATTAGATATTAAGTTTAGTCAAAGGCGGGGGGGGGGGGGGTTGGGGTGGGACTTAATCAGTTAGTACTCATTCTAAGATTCATTTGAACTTGTCATTAGCTTGCTAGTTTATGTAAAAAAAGTAGTGACTAATGGAAATATTTAATAAGACTAAAATAGTTTCAGATTACAATACATTCATTTACCTTTAGCTTGTCCTTTGCAAGTGATGTTTTGCCAGGACTAAGATTTTGCTTCAGAATATTAGCAGTTATGGCTGACTGTACTAGAAGAATCCAATATGCAGGTTACCTCTGGCATCTGTATGCATGGAAGGCAATTAAAAAAAGTTTTCAATATTGTGCTATGGGAAGAAATGTGTCTACTAGTTATTAATTAATGTACCCCACCATGCCCACGGTCACCCAGTAGCGACATTGAGGTTGCTAGCTCCCTTCTAGATGCAACTGATTAGCTATTATTAGAAAAATTTATTGTTGTAGACTAGATGACATAGATCTACTAATGTCAGAGGCGGTGGAACGTCGGGCTCGGACAATGAAAGTGGGGGGCACCTTTCGTTCGCCAAACTAAAGGTCCCTCCCCCCACTTTCATCGTTGAGCGGGTGGCGGAACGTCAGGCTCGGACAATGGAAATGAAGGGGGGCACCTTTTGTGTCCTCCAAACAAAAGGTGCCCCTCCCCCCCCCCCCCCCCCCCCGCTTCCATTGTCCCAGCCTAACGTTCCGCTGCCTCTGACTGATGTGTACTTTTCATAGACATCCGTCACTTGGGGTCTAGGAAATCTATCTTTGTCATTTTTTTTTTTAGTTGCTACCCCTCCCACTGTCAGGAGCTCAGCTACCAACAGCCAGTAAGTCTAAAATCTAGACCCCAAGCCAGTAAAGCCATTCTTGTTAGGCACAACCCATTTGCAAATATTTACATGTAGACTACTTTGTATCTATTGCTTATTTTTTGGTTTTCATAAGATTAAGAGGGGGCAGAGAGAACCCCCCCCCCCCCCCCTCCAATGCCTCCTCCAGAACATCTAATGTCGGGTTAACATTTATATCTTGATCTAGGAATATAACATTCATTCAATAAATTAATTTACAACCAAATCTTAGAATAATATTCTTTTACAGGCTATTTGAATTCTCCTTGGCCAAAAATTCACTACTGCGGCCTGCAGGCGACAGTGCGCACGTACAGAGCGGGACTAGCATACCTAGGCCAGCGCGTCCGGGGTTTGAGCTACTAGCGTCCCGATGGAAAATCAATCCAGGTCTCAAAGCCATGATTTGTTTACGTCGTCTCAAAATTTTTAAAACCAAAGATACGGTAAAATCGTCAATATTACTTTCAGAAAAAGCACATTAACAAAAATATATATCAAGAACCCCCACATAATCATGCATAATCCGTCATATCACACAAAAATTCCGAACATGCCGACTTTAGCTTAAAATATTTAAAATTTACCATGAATTTGGTCATCTTTCAGGTTTTCTCGAGATCCAAAAAAAACTCTACAAGAAAAAAGTTTGTTGACCTAACTAAGATGACATCTTCGATTACTTAATTTTAACAAGAACTAAGCAAGAAAAAATTCGATGAGGGTATAAAACGAGATTTTCTAAAAGTTTAAAAAATTAGTATATTTTGAGGTAAATATTATTCAAATTTACAACTTAAATTTACTGTTAATTAGAGAAGAAATTTAACAAAAATTAAAAACTGATCTAGGTTTATGGTAATATACGACTCGTACTACCCCCTCGTGCATATTCATAGTTTTGTTACTTCCTGCTCTTTCATTGGTTACAATTCAATCAGAGGCTTATTTGTTTACATTTTTCAAACCGTTAATTAGTTAACCTTTTAAATTTTGCACACGGCACTTCGACAATATGGCGCCGGCCTTAAATGTTAACGCGCGGACATACGTGGCCCGGTTCCAAAAGGCCCTCGCGACTCACGTCGCTCGATCGCGCATTCACCGGGCTGGGCGGCTAGTCTTGTTATGCAGCCACTACTAGCTTACTTCCCGAGAAAAATGGCCAAGTCACGAGGGCCTTGTCAAAAGGCTATACTGGATAGGGCAATGATCCTGCATGCCAATGATCCTGCATGCCAAAAGCCGTCATAGCCCTTCACTAAACCTGCTTCTGGAAATGAATTTAATTTGCACACTTTAGATGATGGTGTTAATTGTGGCGTTACTTTATCAATTACTTTCTCGTAACAATTGTTGTAATATTATAGTAAGGAATATGTGAAAATCTGCGCAATATACATAATATAAGCCTATCAATTCACAATCATTATTCTCACAAAAATGCACATAAATTTATGGCATTGGTGTTTGCATGTTAATGAAGGATATAAATGACCTACATGTATACCCTGCTCCCGCGCAATCATTATATACGAAAAGGCTTATTTGAAGGTACTAAGTATATCAGTCTAAAAAAAACTATCGAAACCTTTCGCATTCTGAGGCGATATCGGTCCATTTCCATTCGAAAAGGTGAACGATTACGGTACGGCCATCGGCAAAGTTTGGCTCGGTGATCGAGGCTTGCACACCGGCGATCACCAAAGATAGATATACCGCAACAAACCGAAGCATTCTCTGATAAATACAAGAGGTAAAAAACAAGAAAGGGATAAGGAATAAGATTTTATAATTCCTTATTATAATTCCTTAATATTATAGATAATTGGTTACACACGTTTTTGTAATTAAACATGCAGCCTCCGTAGCTAAATCTATTTAACTTAAAATCCATTGCTTCATATATTCATTTAGTTTTCCTCTCATGGGGTGGAACACCCTTACAACAAGCTGATTTCCTAATGGGTCCACCATAATAAAAAAGCAAAAACATACGACAGATAAAAAAAGTACACTTGATATATAAAAATATAATGATAATAATGATAACAAACCGTTATAGCGTATAGCGTATATTTCATTATGATAACGTCCCTTTGCGCTTCCAAAGGGTTTGGATATTAATTATCCTGGTTTTAGCTCCGGCAGCCGTAATCAGCGCACAGTGCATTTCAAGGAATAAATCCTGCCAGGTACCCAGTTAACACCTGGGTGGAGAGTGGCAAATGTGGATCAATGTCTTGCCAAAAGACGATAGCACCGGACAGAGATTCGAACCCTCAACCCTTGGATTGAGAGCCAAGTGAATCAATCAATCTCATTTAACTTCAGTGCCAGAAATTAGTTCATTTAGCCGAAAAAGTCGTACTCCATTTTGTACTTACGGGCCATATGATATTTTTTTTCTTCTGAACGATGTTAGACTATCTGTACATTTTAGACAAGTCCCTGTCTGTGTATTGATCAAAGACGACGCACATTGATTGTATTCCTTCTTATTAGGCACTAGGACAATTATTCAGACTAGCAAACCAAAACAATTTTCTATCTAATTATTTTGTTATGATTATTCCCTGGCATCTCAAGTGTTGTAGGCTATGTACAGCCCAAGAGACCGACAGCTAGCTAGACTGAGCGCCAACGAGACCCACAGCTCATAGGCTGTCGATTAATTTTCCAGTTTCGTGGATCCTGTGAACTATCAACCCCAGATTACAACCCAAATGATAATCATACCGGACAACTACACCCTCTCAAAACACCTGTACATCCCAGTAGCCCGACAGCCAAAGAGATGGACAACGTCGCTCTGGTGAACTCTCAGAAAAGTTGTTGGAACGCCCACGGGACACGACACTTCGGTCTCATGGGCCCTAGGTCACGTGGGCCTTCCGACAACTGTTTTTTGAAAGCACAAGAGCCCGACATGGTCGTTCTATTTGGTCATCGGTCTCGTGGGCAGTAGGCCTACTCTAGCTCCAAAATAAACCAATTTCCTGAACAGCAAGTACGTGGGAGATCACTTGATTAGGGTAGTTTTTGGGGTGGGTTTTTTGTTTCCGGGGGGGGGGGGCACTTAGTATATAGTGTGCGGTGGGTACGTGCCTCCCAGAAGACCCCCATTTTTACACTCAAATTTCCTTTCCAAAGCATACCATTTTTTTCTTGTTGAGAAAAATAAGAAAACCGTTCCAAAGCACCGCTTTTTCCCGTCGTTCCGGCCGTTCTGGCCCACCCCGGCTCGTTCGGAGAATAACATTTTTGGTGAGAAGTTGCAAACGAGTTTCATTCCAATTAAGTGCTTAATTCCCCCGGGCTTTCCCCATTGTTTCCAATCCTGTTCCAATCATCCGCAGGGAACAGTGGGATTTAGGGGGGCTTGGGGGCACATCCGGCCGGTGCCCCCCTCCCCCACTTGGAAGAAAAATATTGTGCCCCCATTTTAGAAGGAAATCCCCCCCCCCCCCTTCTGAGCGACTTTTGGAGAGCTGGCGAGACCAAAAAATTACGGGTCTCCCTTTTCCAAAAGTTGACAAACCTGCATTTGTGTGCCCCCTTATACAAAATATGTTGGAGAGGAGGTTGAGAAGGATGCAGAACCAGCAACCTTCCTCGCTTGTTCTTGCCTCAGAAGTGCAACCAAGACTTGATCAGTCCTCCTTTATCGTTCTGTCATGCAACTCGATCATGATAGCACTTCAGTAATAGATGGTTTACGCCCCATGCAAGCAAATAAACCTTTCAGGATGCCGGGTCTCACCTTTGTGATATCGACAGCTATAACTATAATTTTAGGCATATATACAGGTCCTCCTGTATGTTTTAATTTTAAAAAGAAATTAATCAAGGTTGGTGAATTGTGCATCAAAATTAGCACACATTGCCAAACGATGACCGTTCGTTGTGTTAAGGAAACTCTTGTCTCTTTCATTGAAGTACCTTTAAAAGTATACTTTATTGTGATTTATCTTCATCGTTAGTGGGACTGGACCTTTATGACCAGATGTAGGCTATGCTTTTCCAATACCTCTGGGATCAGACACTAACCTTCCAAATGCTTATATTAGGTCATATAAACAGATTGCTTGTATAGGATGGTGTTTGAACTGAGGAGTTGCAGTTTGAATAATGTACTATAATCAGCATGATCAGTCAGTGAATTATGTGTGCAACTTGTTTGATTTCATGTTTGACAGACTTAGTGTTTACACGATTCAAACAGTGGGGTTACCAATAAATGGCATGAAAACATAAGAGGAAGGAGGGCACAAGTCCATCGAAACATTTTTTTGGTTATTAAGAAGGGAAAAACTAGACATAAGTTGAAAAGAAAAAAATATTTTCATCTTCACGTAATTGATACATGATAACATGATAATTTTTTACCTCTCCAACGGTTGTCTTATTTATTGGTATCTTTTGTGTAATTTTCATCAACCATGGACCTACCTCGAAGTAGGTCCATGCATCAACTGACGATTTTTATCATTGATCCATAAAAGTGCATGGATATCACTTAATACAAAGAGATGAAAATTCTGTCTCGCAAACTTTTAATACAAAACAATATTTTTCTTGATCACTGAAAAATGTAATGGATTTGAGTCCTTTTGCCTCTCATTTAGCATGTTTAGTTGGATAAGTTAATTGATTTTGAATGGAAGATGAAAATTGAACAGCCTTATTGTATAGAGGTATACAGCGAGAAAAAAACCTAATAAAGCAAAAACATTAAAGTTTGATTTAACGATTTAACGATTTAATAATACATGATTGCGAACGGCGGCCTATAATTATGGCGGCCTTTCGCGGCTGAAAAGATCAGTGTCAACCATTCTGAATTTGGTGGGGGCGTCAAAAGGACGTTCTCGAGACAATTGTGGATTGAAAAAAGGTGACAGAAGTGATCGTAAACATAACACAAATTGTAATTTGAAGTCCTACGTGTTTATCTTAAAAAGGGAAGGTTGACTTGTGGAATTTTGTGATATGTTTCATACTATATAATATTATTCGTAAAATTGTTTGTCACATGAACAAGTACATGTACATATACCCCCCGGGGGGGGGTAAATCTATGTACTCAGATTATAATCGGAGGGGGGTGTGCGGCTGAGAACTCCAGACCCATACCCACATCCAAGGGTCCTTTTGCTGTAAATAGGCACCCATGTCTAAAAAAAAAAAAATCGCCAAACCTTCAAAAACCGCCACTGGATAAGAGCCGGGATAAGAGAGCCATGTCTAAGGTTTTTTTTTTTTTTTTTGGGGGGGGGGGGGGGAATGGGACCCATGTCTAAGGATTTCTTTGGGGAAAATGGGACCCATGTCTAAGGATCTTTTTAATGAAAAGGGGACCCATGTCTAAGGATCTTTCCTCAAAAAGTCACCCTTCCCAGCGGCACATCCCCGTATACCCAATATACGTGAGTACCCCTCCCCCCCCCCCCCCCCCCCCGGGCATATACCAGGACAAACCAATTTTTAATGTGCGTGTGTGTTGTTCTGAAGGCATGGTTGGCTATTTTTTTAATATAGAAATATTGATTCTGATTAAAGAAAAAGACAAAAAAAGAAAGTAAAACAATGGAAATACATCCTTATGTTTTTCTTTGTGTTGAACTCTGAGTGTTTTAAACGATTTGTTTAAAAGTTGATTTAAATCGCGATTTAAATCAATAATTTAAATGGATTCATTTAAATTGGCTAACCCTGCCTGAAGGTGATGAAATACATTCAGACATACATGAAAAGGCACACACAGGCATAAACACACCGACGCGGGAGGGGGAAAAATCCCCCTCCCTACACCCACCCCTGTTACATAGGCCTACAATGCAGTAGTGCGTCCAAATAAATTGAAAAGCAGTCTGGGCTTCGGACTAACTTTCCGCTTAAATAAAAGGTGATACGAACCGTTATCTTTATCTCAAATTTTCTATAACACGTCAGAGCTTTCGCGCTTTGCGCTGGGGGGGGGGGGGGGGGGGGGCTCCACCTCCCTACACCAACCCCTCATACAGTGCAGTATTGCGTCCAAATAACTGAAAAGCAGTCAGAGTATCGAACAATAACTTTCCACCTAATAAAATGTTTGCTACGAGCCGTTATCTTTTTCTAAAATTTGCTAAAACGTCAGAGCTTCCTCCCCCTCCCTGCAAACCCCCCCCCCCCCTCCCCCCGAGCACGTTTTGCGTGCCCATCACCAATTTTGCACGTTTCGCGTGCTCTCAACAGAAATACTGGCTACGCAGCGGTTGAGACATACACTTTTACACATACCGCTCTAATAATGTATAATGTATACGGTGATAGGTACAAACGCAAATTTAATTCCGCTTACATCAATACACTGCGAGAAAGTTTAGAGTCTGTCAGTACACTGCGAGAAAGTTTAGAGTCTGTCTGCTGATTGGAGTGAGGTCATGAAGTAGACAAATATAAACTCATTTGAAATTTACATTAAAATGTTTATGAACTTGTACAACGAACGCATTCCTTTACGAAAATGCAATCGACCCAACTCTAAAAAGACACCTAGAATGCCTTTGGTTACGAGGTCGCTATTGGAACCCATCAATAAAAAGAATAAACTGTTTTATGAATACATCTCGAAGAGAACAAGACAATCTTGGGAGAAATATAAAAGGTATAAAAATATCCTTACGACACTCTTGCGCAATGCCAAGAGAGGCTACTAGTACTTTGCGCAATTTCGGTCGACGTTCAATGATATTAAGGGAAAGTGATCAGAAATGTACTTTATAATACAAGTGTTCAGAAAGGTACTGATATAACTAAGCTTAATTGACATCTCGGGAACTTTCATAGACAATAAAGAAGAGATTTGTGAATCGTTTAATACGTATTTTACCAACATTGGTCCGAATTTATCACGAGCAATACCTAGTGTTAATAAATCTTTTCACGAATATTTGGACAGGCCAAATACAAAATAGCCAAAGTAATTCCAATATACAAAAAACATGATTCTTCACTTGTCTCAAATTATAGACCCGTGTCTATACTCCCAAGCATTTCCAAAATCTTGGAAAGGCTTGTCTATAATAGACTATATAATTTTCTTACCAGAAACAATTTGCTGTACTCGCATCAATATGGTTTCAGAAAATCTCACTCAACAGAATTAGCACTCTTGGAATTATGTGATAAAGTGTCAAATGCCTTAGCTGAACGTAAACATGTCATTGGTGTATTCATGGACCTCAGCAAGGCTTTTGACACCCTTGACCATTCAATACTTCTACGTAAATTGGATCACTATGGTGTAAGAGGTGTGGCAATGCAATGGTTTAAGAACTATTTAGCAAATAGAAAACAATATGTGTATCATGACTCTACCGAATCAGAATCATTATCCTTAGAATGCGGCGTCCCACAAGGATCAATCCTTGGTCCGCTGTTGTATTTGATATACGTCAATGATATCCCTAACTCTTCTTATGCACTACAATATATATTATTTGCTGATGATACCAATGTATTTTGTTCTCACTCTAATTTACAAAATCTTTTGGAAATAATTAATAACGAACTACCAAAATTGTCAAAATGGTTTAAATCAAATAAACTTTCGCTTAATTTGAAGAAAACTAACTTTATGTATTTTCGGAATAGAAATAGCAATAACAATTTAGCAAACCTTGAAATACTGCTCAATGGCGAATCATTGCAAAGAGTTGAGAGTACAAAATTTCTGGGTGTCTTTATAAATGAAAATTTGAGATGGAATTACCACGTGAAACACATATCTCATAAGATTTCACGCAATGTTGGCATACTTTTTAAACTGAAATATTATGTTCCATTGAAAATTTTGTTTATGCTCTATAACTCGTTAATATTACCATATATCTCATACTGTAATATCATATGGGCAAACTCGAAAAATAATATTGAAATTATTCTACTGCTGCAAAAGAAAGCTGTTCGTTTGTGTACCAATTCTTCGTTCCGCGATCATACTACCCTTTTGTTCTCGACACTTAAAACTCTGAAAGTTGATGATATAAATATTCTACAAACTGGGGTTTTCATGTTCCAGCTAACAAACGGGCAGCTACCCCCATATTTCCCTCCACTGTTTAGTCTAAATAGAGACATCCACTCTTATCCCACAAGACAAACTGAACATTTCCATCTAAGAAACCCTAAAACTACATTAGCCTTGAAATCTATCAGACATAATGGTCCAGATATTTGGAACTCATTTCCTCCTGAAATCAGAAATCTGAAGTCATTAAATGCATTTAAAACAGCTGTCAGATCCATGTTGTTATGTAAATACTGCAACTGAGACTCCTTCCTTCATCTATTTGTTCATTCAATTATTATGGTCCATGACCTAGCACTCTAATATTCTGTGTTAATAAACTTGTAAACAAGGTGTATTATCATAGCGTATAGGCTACCAGCCCCTCCCCGTCTTTCTTTTTCTCTCTTCTCCCTTTCTCTTTCTTTGCAAGTCACTCCCCATATTTGGGGGTTTAAATTCTTCCCTTTTAATTTATTTGTATTACATGTATTTTACAACCGAGGGCTGCAAGCATTTCAAGCTCTATTGCTTAAGCAGTAGCCCTTCTATATCTCATTTTGTATTATGTTAGTCTCATGTTGTTTTTTTTTGTTTACTCATGTATGATGTTATTATATGTTGTATTGATTCATCTGAATGGAATGTAATGTGATATAGAAACCAATAAATTCAATTCAAAATTCAATTCAATTCAATTCAAAGTCATTGTTTTTGCTTCCAACTTATGAATCTGAAATCTTAGATATCATTAAGAATTTAAAAGGGAATAATAGTCCAGGATATGACGACATCAGCAATGACTTGTTAAAGGCAGTTGCCCATGGAATTGTAAAACCTCTTACACATGACACACACAAAAATAATTTCGCCAGACCTCCAAAATTCGCTCTGTGCAACTTTAGAAGTTGCACGGAGCAAAGTATTGTCAGTCATGGATAAAAAATAATTTAATTCAATCTCATTGGAAAAGTCTCAAAAGGAGGCATTTTGGTCTGTTAGTTATGATATTTGATAAGGCACAC
This sequence comes from Heliocidaris erythrogramma, assembly GCA_025617745.1. Taxonomy (NCBI): domain Eukaryota; kingdom Metazoa; phylum Echinodermata; class Echinoidea; order Camarodonta; family Echinometridae; genus Heliocidaris; species Heliocidaris erythrogramma. The sequence continues at coordinate 11,811,635 of CM046870.1, forward strand.
ACATCACACTATAATTTTTCAGTCGATTAAGTCTTTGTGAAATAGGCCCCAGGTATATTAACTTTTATCATTCAGTATCAATAAATGTGCTTCAATTTGACTCACTGCATCGTTCAAGGTGAATACTTTTATGAAATGACGCCGACCGTATTTTGAATATTAAGAATTAGTAATAAACTTTAAAGGTATTTAATTTTCCTTACTAACAGCCCATTCCCGAAATGTCATTCATTTACAGAGTTAGAGCTTTTTCTCTAAAAAAGTGCTCCTAAAATGCGACTTTCGCAAATTATTTTTTGGAAAAGTCCTTCCCGTGGCAGGGGGATGCCCCCTCCCACACTTTCGCCGCTGGCGCCCCCTATTTCAAATTCCTGGATCCGCCACTGGTTGCATGTGGTGTCCCGCATGGCTCTTTATTAGGGCCACTACTTTTTATTATTTACATTAAACTTATCCATAAATTTATCTTTCAAATTGTTTGCAAATGATTCAAGTGTCTTTTACTCGCACAGAAACCCATCATCTCTTTTTAGAGATCATGAATACAGAACTGATTAAAGGGCAATCCTACCTTGGTAATAAGATGATTTGTGCGAAAGCAGAAAATAAGAAAAACAGGATGGTGAAAGTTTGAAAGAAATCGGACAGGGACTAAGAAAGATATGGATGTTTGAAAAATGAGATCACTACGTCTATGCGAATCTCAAATTGGCAATTTGGTGAGTCGATTGTGACATTTTTGTGGACAACTCTCCCGTTTGTCGTACACAAAAATATCATTCATTTGCCGTTTTCTTCGAGGCGCTTTTACCCTCGGGGCAGTACTCAAATATATGGGAGAAAGCATATTGTTATAGGTCCTCATAAAAGAAAAAGATCCTACATAGTAACACATTTTTAAAAAGGTGACATTTTAATCATTTTGTGTGTTGGAGCGAATGGGGGAGTTGTCCACAGCTACATCACATTGACATTACCTATTCGGCCAATTTGAAATTCCCATACAGTGATTACAACTTTCAAAAATTCATAACTTTTTTATTTTGTATATCAGATATAAGGAACTGGCTGACAGCAAATAAGTTAAAACTCAATGATAGTAAAACTGAATTTTTCATTGTTGCATCACCATACAATTACAAAAAATTGCCAGATTTAACACTGTCAGTTGGTGAAGTTTCTATACATCCATCGGACTCAATAAGGAATCTGGGTGACTTTTTTGATGTTAACATGACTATGTCAACACACATTAACAATGTTTGCCGCAGTGTGATTTTTCATTTGAGGAACATATCTAGGATTCGTAAATTTATTGATCAAATTACTTGTCATCATGCTGTAAGGTCACTTAATCTTTCCAGACTAGACTATTGTAATGGGCTTCTTTCCTCTATACCAAAATCTCATGTAAACCGTCTACAGCGTCTGCAGAATTGGGCTGCACGTCTTGTTTTTTGAGGTTGGCAGAAGTCATTCTTCCCAACCTTTACTTCGTTCCCTTCACTGGCTACCCATTCAAAAACGTATCATCTTCAAATTAGTTCTTTATGTTTATAAATCTCTCAATAACCAGGCTCCAGGGTACATATCTGAATGCTTAACTGTATATACACCTAGTAGAAATCTCAGATCCTCAAATCATAACTTTCAGCTCAGCTACCCAATGACCCGAAATTTGTCAGGTGATAGGACTTTCACAGTTACTGCATCGAGGCTATGGAATAATCTCCCCTTGACCATTAGACAGTCAGCATCCATAAAGACCTTTAAAAAAGCTGTGAAATCATATTTATTTTAAATCCGCTATCAAACTTTGTAACAGGTACATTCATTACATTTTGTCTCCATAAAACTGGAAATGGACCATACGTTGTATCTTGCCTACAATGTTCTCTTTGTTTCTCCGGTAATAAATTAATCCATACTTGTGATTACGACATGATTTGATTGCTATATCTCGCACTAATGAGCCACCGACGAGTTTAGTTATTATTCTGGCCGTGTTTTCGTGACATTTTTGATGATTTCTGAAGTATGTGTTATTCGGATTGAGGTACGTTTTTTCAACATAGTCCCATCCAAAGGTTTCAGTGTTTTGCTGTTGTGTTATATCACCAATCTGAACGCCTTACTGCTTAGTGTACAGTCTACTGCACTCTTCGACTCTACAATTGTTATTATTGTGATTACGTAACTTCTTTTATACCATCACCACTAATCATGTCTACTGAGGATAAAAGGCATAACCTTCGTTCCAGATCATCATCCAGTTCGGCCTTACCGGTTACACCTGTAACAGGTAAACGGTCAGTCACACCAGACTCACTTCGATCGACTGGTAAACCACTTAGCACTGCTCAAATCAACCAGATTGATTCTGTTGTCCAGAAGGCAGTCGCCGCGGCAATGGAAAGAGAGCGTCAGAAATTCAGCGACGACTTTGATCGCCGTGAAGCCCGTCTGCGTGATATCATGGATGAGAAGATTTCATCTCTTCATGATCTTGAAGTTGCCATCGACTTAAAGCTGATTGATCTACGTAAAATCGAGTCAACGGTAGATTCTAACAAAGTCAAAGTGGATGATCTCTCTGATCGAATTGATTTAGCTGAGCAATATTCCCGGCGAAACAATATTCGGCTCCTGGGAGTTCCCGTGACTCCTAATGAAAATATAGATGATATCGTATGCGATGTCGCGAAACAGATAGGCGTTGAAATCGGCATCAACGACATTGATCGATCACACCGTCTCTTTGCCCGTCAAGCTCGCAATGGTACCAACAGCAACAAGTCACAGTCCGGAACGCAGATTCCAGGAATTATTGTCAAGTTTGTGTCATACAGGACAAAATTCAAAATGATGAAAAATAGAAGAAACCTGAAAGGGAAAGGAATAGTGATTGTCGAAGATCTCACTAGGAAAAATCTTGATCTGCAAGTTCAAGCATCCAGACGACCAAATGTCACAGCGACATGGACTTGGGACGGACGCGTCTTTGCCATGGTCAAGAGTGAAGATGGACGTATTGCCAAGAAAATCATCAATAGACTATCAGACTTGAAATAGACCATTTTGTATTTTGCCAGACTATATATACCTTATTAATTTATGCTTTAGTCACTTGTTGGTACTGGTCATGGCCGCATGCTGGTGAGATTGGATTTATAATTCTTTGCCTATTATTGCTAATATATATTTGAATGCAATTTTTATTAATGGCAATTAATTAATTTATGTTTTAATTCGACATGACCACTCAATTACATGTATGCCCCTTGTGGCATTTCCCTCCAGATTTGTTATTTTTATATTTTGAATGAACTCGTGGTGGCTACCACAATTTGCACTTCGTTTTTGTACATTGATTTTGTTTTGTCTTTGCTTAATTTTGTCTGTGTTGGTCGTTGTATAACGTTTTTAAATATGCCTGATGTTGATTTATATAGACAAACAATGCAAAATGATAATTTTCTTCATATATCTGAACTTTTATCTCCACTTAATGACAATGATGAACATATTTCATATGGTCCCCAACAAAACTGTTTTACGCCAAATGAATTTAATATGTTTCTGCATGAAGAAAAATTCAAAAATGATGTACATGAAGGATTTTCTTGTCTACATCTTAATTGCAGAAGCATAAAGAAAAACATTGATAATTTTCTAACCTTTTTACATGATGTAGAAATAAATTTCTGTGCAATAGGTGTAACTGAGACTTGGCTAAAATTTAACGATCCTTGCTACAACATTGATGGTTATAAATTCATTGGTAACTACCGCCAAGGTCGCCGGGGTGGGGGTGTAGGAATTTATATCAGAAATGATTTTACTTTTGTACATAGGAGTGATTTAGATATTTTTTCAGAATCTATGGAATGTATTTTTATTGAAATTAACTTATCTACTAAAAATATAATATTCAGTGTAATTTATCGACCACCGAATTCATCGTTTCCTGACTTTTTAGAATCTCTTACTACGGTAATAAATAGAATTTCTAAAGAAAATAAATTATTGTATTTTTCTGGTGATTTTAACCTTAATTTACTAAATGCCGATTCTTGCCCACAGGTCAGTGATTTTTTAGATGTATTCATAACCAGATCAATTTATCCTGTTATTCATTTCCCAACTCGAGTATCTAAACAATCTACCACTTTAATTGACAATATTTTCACAAATAATATAAACAATATCTATTCTGGTATTTTTTTAGTTGATATTAGTGACCATTTTCCAGTGTACTGTATTCATAATCATTATATTAACAAACTACATGTAAATAATGTATTTATGAAGCGCCAAATAAATGATGAAAACATCCGTAATTTTATTACAAAGTTAGAAAGGACTGAATGGAATAGTGATTGTAATGACCCAAATCTTATGTATGATACTTTCTTAAATAGTTTTTCGAATTTGTATTATGAATGTTTTCCTAAGACTAGTGTCAAATGTAAACATCGTAAAGATAAACCATGGTTCAATAAGGATTTGAGGAAAATGTGCAACAAAAGATATTTGTTATATAAGAAATTTATTAAAAATCCTACTGCATATAGAGAAAGTATATACAAGTCGTACCGTAATAAAGTTAATTATAAAATAAAATGTATTAAAAATGAATATTATAGAACATTATTTATCGATGTCAGAAGTAGTCTTAAAAAAACTTGGAATGTCATCAATAAAGCAATGGGGAAAGAGAATAAGCAAATAAGAGTTGAGAGTGTAAATGTCAGTAATGAAAAAGTAGTTGGTGATTATGGTATCGCTCAAGCATTCAATGATTATTTTGTTCATATAGGTTTATCTCTTTCAAATAAGGTGCAATCAAATACTAGAAATAACGATTTTGTGCAATATTTAAATAAAAGCAATAACAGTGCCTTTTTTAATCCCATCACTCCAGGTGAAATTATTAGAATTGTATGTAATTTGGATTGTAATTCTGCTGCAGGTTATGATGAAATTAAGATATCAGTTATTAAGAAAGCTATACATATCATTTGTTACCCATTGTGCAATATTTTTAATTCCGTTTTAATCAATGGTATTTTCCCTGATAAATTAAAAATAGCAGCACGTGTTGTTCCAATTTTTAAGAATGGATCAAAGGTAGAATTATCAAATTACAGGCCGATATCTGTCTTGCCAGCATTCTCTAAAATTCTAGAAAAATGTATATATAATCGTCTTTCTTTTTTTTTAGATAAATATAATATAATGACACCTTCCCAGTATGGATTTCGCTCAGGGCACTCCACATCACATGCCTTAATTGATTTGGTTTTTAAAGTTACTCACGCTTTTAATTCTCGATTGTTCTTATCTGGTTTATTTTTAGATCTAAGTAAAGCTTTCGATACGCTTGACCACTCTATTTTGTTGTTTAAATTAGAAAATTATGGTATTCGTGGCATTCTGTTAAAAATGTTTGAAAGCTATTTAGCAGATCGAAAACAATTTGTTATTGTAAATAATACCAAGTCTGAATTAAGAGAAATCAGATGTGGAGTGCCCCAGGGATCTATACTGGGTCCACTTCTTTTTCTTATTTATATGAACGATATATGTAATTCCTCTAAAAAGTCACAGTTTATTTTATATGCTGATGATACCAGTGTTTTCCTAAGTAATGATGATATCAGTACATTATGTTTAAATTTCAATATTGAATTGCAAAAAATCAGTAAGTGGCTTTGTTCTAATAAATTGATTTTAAATGTAAAGAAAACACAATGTATCATTTTTACTAATAAGAAACTTGAATATGATTATATTAATATTAAAATGAATAATGAAATTATAAAAGTTGTACCATCCCTGAAATTTCTAGGTGTTATCATCGATTCCAAATTAAATTGGCATGAGCATATAAATGAGGTCTGTAACAAAGTTTCAAAATGTCTAGGTATATTATATAAATTGAGATTTTTCCCTCGAAACATTTTATTAATGATATACAATGCGATTATAACACCACACCTTAATTATTGTAATGTAGCTTGGGCTTCTTCCACAAATTACTCAATGTTAAGATTATTCCGTTTGCAGAAAAAAGCTGTTCGTCTTGTCTTTCATGCTAATTTTCTTGCCCATACATCACCTATATTTATTGAATTAAATTTGTTAAATATATATGATCTAAATAATTTTAATATTGCTATTTTAATGTATGTAGTAGCTAAAAAATGTGTACCTATACCTCTATTACAAAAATTCAATCTGATCTCTGAAATAACCTCTTATGATATGCGAAATCCGTTTAATTTTTATTTACCTCTTTTTAAAACAAACGCTGGTATAAATTCAGTTTTTTATAAAGGACCCAAAATTTGGAATTCTTTATTTGAAGAAATGAAATTAAGTCCTTCATTAAATGTTTTTAAAAAGAATTACAAGAAACTACTTTTACAAAACTATGTGTAAATTATCTATTTCAGGCTCTTTTATCTTTTATGTTATGTTTGTTTAGGGTTTGTAAGGTCTTATAAATATTCAATATATTTTATTTTATATATTGCATTATCTAACTTGGTTATAGTTGTTATTTGCTCTCTTTACTCATATTATTTTGTCGTATGTTACATGGTTTCAATCATTTGTATTTTGGTGGCAGCATATTATAAGACTTTGTTCTTCCAAGCTGTCTCCTCATTCTATTTTACTGTATATTCTTTACCTTGTAATTTGTTTTATATTTTTGAATGAAATAAATGAAAGTGAATTGAAAACCACCTGGTAGTTCCCCACATGGACGATTGAAGAGTTTCTGATTTGTGTGTATATCAAAAAATATAATGTGTTCTATAATTTAAATATTTTGTAAACGCTCCGAGCCTTATGGGAAGGGCGTACTAAATGCTTATTGTATTGTATCGCTTGTTCGATTTCATTCCAACTTTCACCAATCTGCTTCTCTGATTTTTCCTCTTTCTTTCAAAGCAACTTGCTATTAAGGTAGGATTTCCCTTTAATGTTATTGAATGGATACATGCAAACAAGTAATCTTTAAATCTCCTTAAAACTAACGATATGCATTTTAGTAACTAACTGCCTGTTCAACTAACTTTTAGCAATGTTGATATTGGTAGAGCATCAGTAACCCAATTTCTTGGTCTCCATATTGACTCTAAGGTTAACTGGAAAATGCATGTTAATCACATTTGCAAAATTATATCCAGGAATGTAAGTGTAATTTACGGATTAAAGTTCGTATTCCCACCGAATGTACTCCGCATGTTATATTCAGCTTTAACTCTTACTGTGCCAAGGGTTTTAGCTCTCTTCAAAGTTTTACCAAAATGTGATCAATGCTTACTTTTCAAATCGTCCACTTCATTAACCATCTATCATTTCACAAAATATTATGTACATAATTTGTAGGAAATTTATTACCATTTCTTATGATACCAAACATATTACTTTACCCAACTTTATGTATAAGAATTATTGAAAATTACATTTGAGTTTCTTTTCTGTCCATTATTTTTTGGTTTCTCATTTGTTTACTATTGTTTAATGTTGAAATAAGGTAATATCTTTTTTAAAAATCTGCAATTTTCTCTTGAAATTTCTATGGTAGCATATGATTATAATATATTTAGAATACTTGATTTATGCTAAAAATGTTGATATACATTGACCACCATATACCTTCCTGTGGTCGAACAATTGGTGAATGAAAATGACAAGTCAATCTGTCACATATACGTGCCATCGGCACTGAAAGAGTTAATCTTACCATATCTGAACTATGGTGACTTAGCCTGGGGTAACTCAGCTAAATTGTAAATGAAAATACTATTGATATAAAAAATAGCAGTAAGAACTATTTCAAATGCGGCTAAGCGTTGACACAAGGATAACCTTTTTTAAGAACACAACATTTTGAAAATAGAGGATATTTATAAATATAATTTGGGAACCCTTACGTATCAACTGAATTGCACAGAGGGGGGGGGGGGGGGGGGGTCAACCTAGCTGGAAAGGAAACCAATTTTCATGTGCATGAATGTAAAGATTGCATAGTCCGATATAACGAATTGACCGTCTGGCATGTTCTATGTGGTGGGTGTGGCCAGGGGAAGGTCACAAAGTGGTAAAAATGAGCTAGATCAGCTGGAAAGGGAACCCTTAGAAACCTATATCAAAAGATTCGCCATAGTCCCAAGGTACAGGAATGGACAATGCCAGAAGTTTTAAGTGGTGGGGAGTGCTTGCCAGAAGCCCCTAAAGTGCCCCAACCCCCAATATTGAGCTAGATCAGATGGAAAGGAAACCCTTAGAAACCTATATCAAAAGATTCGCCATATTCCCAAGATACACAAATGACCACTGCCATACGATTTAAGTGGTGGTGGGTGCCCGCCAGACGCCCCCAAAGGGGGTCCAAAAATTGAGCTAGCTCAGCTGGAAAGGAAACCCTTAGAAACCTATATCGATTTGCCATATTCCCAAGGCTTGTCTCGAAAGGGTGTGCCCATTCCCGCTCCCATCCCGCTCCCGCAACCCACCCATTCGAGACAAGCCCTTGTCGTCTGATCAGCTCCAACTCTTTGTTTCGCGTAACTTCACGATGAACTGACAATGGTCTGTTAGAATAATTTATATGTATATTTGAATAATCGGCCTTTCGTTTCAGAAATTTTCAAACCAGATTTAACCAGGTATATTGTACGTCACTTTTTACTCTGTTATGGAGTAGTTCAATCCTCATTAAACAATTAGTCGGATTTCTACTCTAATTGTATACTTTATTTGTTCATGTCTTTTATGAGAATTTAGAGTGCAATTTTAAGACAATTTATCTACTTGCTGAATTAAAACTCAGACTTTGAAACTTTAACGATTTATCTGAATGAATCTTTATTTGTGTATCGCCACGTAAGCTATATACTACAATGTTGTGACACATTTTCTGCGGTGAGGTGCGCCTGACAAAGAACAGAAACTGGTTTTCAGGAAGGGAGTTCACTACCGCTCAGTAAAGGGATTTCAATTTCCGTTTAAAATCAAACTGACTGCATGGAAGCTCGTTTTGTAGACGCATCTAATGAATTCCAGAATTTAGGTGCAGTATAAATAACAGTGTGAAGCTTTAAAAATAGACCCTAAAATGCTGAGAACCTTTTTTTTTTTTGTTCATAGCACCCCCAGTAACAAAATCGATCCCAGGTGCCTGGTTGTGCAGATGTGATATTTCCCTTCTGCGGCCCCTTATTAATTTTCGTTCGGGTGATTCATTTTCTGCGGTGAGGTGAGGTGATAGTCCGAAGCCGGGGGGGGGGGGGGGGGGGGGTCAACGTAGCTGGAAAGGAAACCAATTTTCATGTGCATGAATGTAAAGATCGCATAGTCCGATATAACGAATTGACCGTCTGGCATGTTCCATGTGGTGGGTGTGGCCAGGGGGAGGTCACAAAGTGGTCAAAAAATTGAGCTAGATCAGCTGGAAAGGAAACCCTTAGAAGTCAATATCAAAAGATTCGCCATATTCCCAAGGTACATGAATGGACAATGCCAGGCAATATACCTGGTTAAATCTGGTTTGAAAATATCTGAAACGAAAGGCCGATTATTTAAATATAATTCTTTATAAATTATTCTAACAGACCATTGTCAGTTCATTGTGAAGTTACGCGAAACAAAGAGTTGGAGCTGATCAGACGACAAGTGTCCATGGCCCATGCTCATGCAGAGTTGTCAAAAGCGTGGCTGAAATCGAAGACTAAGTCCGATCGAGGCTCCTGATGGCATCATGAGAAACACACCATCCACGACCAGTGAAGGAAATGCAGACGAAAGTCGACTCACTCGACGTATGGTTAAAAACCACCCTAAACGGCTGTAATATAATTAATAACCAGTAATAAACAAAACACTGAAGTGATATACCATCACAATAATTCGTCACAATATCGCGATATCGATAACTAAAACATGCAAAGGGAAAAAACAACAAACAACTTGCATGGAAACTCAAGACGGCTACCTGCCAAATGAGACAACCAAAATGGCGGAATTACAAAATGACCGTCTTTCCTTTTTTGCCGAAAGAGGGCATTTTCACTGTGAAAAAAAATATTACAAATACATAGTAGTACAAGAAATGTGTCTTGCTTTTCAAATGACACGAATCTAAAAATAATACACTCTTTATTTTGAAAAAGAATATACAAGAATTTTATGATATCCTAACTTTCGGAAATTTTCTTTACAATATGCAGGTACAAAATGTGGTAATCAGTCTAATTTTAGGGGAAATGAACAATCAGTTTTTAGGTCAAGAATTACTGTTATTTCTGGATATTGTCCCCATCCGCTCCAAAACAGCAGAATTGGCCAAACCAAAATAGGGGAAAACACACTCGTTCTAACACGGCAAGCCGAAAGTCTTCCCTCCACTGGCAGTGGGACTCCCTACCAAAGGGTGACATAACAGGACTTTTTTCAATAACGACTATAAAAATGGCGTCTGCCCCACTCGCTTTCGCGCACCTTCTTTCCAACACCCAACCTCGCACCCAATAACAAAACTGACCACTCGGGTTAGTAAAAACAACCCCATGACCACGCTTCATTCATTCTCTTAATTGCCCTAACTTAGCAACGGAGAAGCAGAGGAAAGGGTTGAATGAAAGAAATCAAGATCGCAGTTCACCTGTGCAACAATTTACAAATTTTGTAGAAAATGGAAAGTGATGCATTGTTCCTAACTCTGCGCCTGAATTACCTGCGAATTTAATCAGTGGTACGCACCTAAATTCATTAGATGCGTCTAAAAAACGAGCTTCCAGTCAGTTTGATTTAAAAAAAAAATTGAAATCCATTTACTGAGCGGTTATAACTCCCTTCCTAAAAACCACTTTCTGTTCTTTGTCAGGAGCACCTCACCGCAGAGAATGAATCACCCGAACGAAATTGTTTAATAAGGGGGCGGAGAAGGGAAGTATCACAGTAATGTTGCACAACCAGGCACCTGCGAACGATTTTGTTACTGGGGGTACTATGAATAAAAAAAAGGGTGGCTCTCAGCATTTTATGGTCTATTTTTTAAGCTTCACATTGTTAATTATACTACACACAAATTCTGGAGTTCATTAGATGCGTCTACAAATCGAGCTTCCATGCAGTCAGTTTGATTTTAATCGAAAACTGATATCCATTTACTGAGTGGTTATGAACTCCCTTCCTGAAAACCACTTTCTGTTCTTTGTCAGGCGCACCTCACCGCAGAGAAAGAATCACCCGAACGAAATTGTTTAATAAGGGGGCGGAGAGGGGAAGTATCACAGCTGCACAACCAGGCACCTGGGAACGATTTTGTTACTGGGGGTGCTATGAACTAAAAAAAAAAGGTCCTCAGCATTTTAGGGTCTATTTTTAAGTCCCCCCCCCCAAAAAAAAAAAAAAAGAAAACAAAAAAAACACCACAGTACCCCCTAAAGCACCCCCAGCACCCCCGGCTCCCAGGGGCCTGCGCACAACCCCCTTTCTAGCTTCGCCCTAGATTAAGTTCCACTTATAAGACATGGTATCATTCAATCACTCACACTATAACATAACCATTATTCTTTGGTACAGCTTCCACGCTCTCGTGAGACAAGACCATCAGAAATTTCTGCTTCATATTTCCAAGTAACTTCTTGGTATTTCACATTGGATCGTGAAGGTGTGGAGCTGTAAAAGATACATTTTCACAAGTAAAAGAGAAGGATTGTGGATCCAAATCAGAGATATGGCTGGAACAAATGGCAAGTAGCTTGATCTTGACATATCATGACTTTTCTTTTGTCCCAGTGCAAGGACATATCTCATCTTTGGAAGCTCGTTGGTGCCATTTCATATGTACGTTTTTGTACGCATGATAGAAATTTCGGGTACAAAAAGTGGCCATTTTCAGGGATGTTTGCGAATATTGAAATGATCGCAGTTTGCGAAAAGGAATTATCTCGAAAGAGCAAGAAATTTCCAGAAAAAAGTGTCATATATTTGAAAAAGGAACCTGCGACTCAAACAACATAAGTCATGTAAGTGCATTTTCGCGAAATAGGGTAGGGCCTATTCTGTGAATAGTTACTTGATGTGCCGAAAATAGGGTTATATTTAAGAAGCAAATAAAAGTGCACTTGTTTTTACACAAATGGGGTTATATTTCATGGAAAATATTCTTGAGAGTATGCAAACTAGTAGGTCATTTTCGACTCCGCTAAAGGTCATAATGTTACACCTTCGAATATGAAATGACACCACCGGACTTGTAAGTATAAAGATTTAGGACTGATCGGAATCAATCGCAATCATGTCCCCAATCAATCGCAAGTCAAAGCTCTATATAATGATAAAATGATTTGCGATCAATTCAGATCACCAGCACCTAAGGCGGGCCATGCTCTTTAAAAGCTTGGGGGGGGGGGGGGGGGTTTCTTCATCAAACTCAACTTGATATTGCAACTCTTGTAGACGTACTACGCAGACAATTTTTTGATTGATTAGAGAAGTTGCCATCAAATGTGATCAATTTTGAGTCTTCTTAGGATTGGGCCCACATTAATTAGAAAGTTGTCCTGAATTGGTTGATGAAAGATGTTGAGAAAAAGTGAACAATAACTAAATCAACCGTGAGAGAATTAAAAATATTAAAAAGAAATCTTTAGCTAGCATTGACCGAAAAGCCTTTGTCAATAATTGATAAATTCTTTTAAAATGTGTACATTAGTTTCATTCTCTTTAAAATGTTGAATGATTTATCGTTCGCTCATCTGTCTGTCTTTCTTGTCTCTGTCAATATTACTAAATCACTCAAATGACAACGTACATAACTACAAAGGGGGGGGGGGGTTATATTTTCTCTCACTAGAATCGCAAGCCGGGTGGGGTACCTCCTGCCCTATATAGGTATTAAGATAATCTTTGTAAAATTTGTAGCAGTAGATATATAGTACACCTTTAAATAAACACACAGGCAAATTACATGCTAAAGGCAGTGGAAAGACGCTTGGCAATGGGTTTGGGCAGAGGGTGACGTATTGCCCTCCCCAACCTGTTAAAACCTTTGCCTCCCCAATGCTACCGCATCAGCTTCTGTTCAAAAGTTTATAAAGGCGTATGACATATATTTTTTAATTAAATTGTTTTCCTTTTTCTGTTTTTCCGCCCCCTTACCATGCCTACTGACAGACTGAGAGAGTTCTATGTTACTCGTCAAAACTGACTCGTTTTCAGGATGGGAACAAAAATATTTTAGCTGAACCTATAACCCCCGAGTTATCTCATGATGACAACTATATATAGAGACTGCTTTTAGCCAGTTTATCTCCTAAGGTAGTTGCCAGAACTTATTAAAGATGTTACTTTTAAATAGAGACAAGGAGGAGAAGAAGGGATACCCCGATTTTTTTTTTTTTTTATTGTTATCTATTTCATTTATTTATTTTTTGTGTGGGGTCATTATTTATTTCGGTACTATTTTCCCTTGGATATTAGTAGGTCTGTTTGAAATTAGCATGAACCCCCCCCCCAAAAAAAAAAAAAAAATAAATAAATAACTAAATAAATAGATAAATAAATAAATAAATAAATAAAAAACAAAACAAAACAAAAACAAAAACACTAACTAATATAATAAATTTGTATTAAAGTAATAGTAACAACGATCGTCAATAGAAAATTAAGATACTAAAGACACATCTGATGGAAATCTAAAATGAAATCATAACCTCATTTTTTTGTAGATGCTGTACGGGGTTGGGACGGAGAGATGTCCACCCTCCTTGCCAAGGCTCCGGCGCACGTCGCCAAAGTCTGCTACGAGTACGACAACACAATCATGTCCTTTTTCATGACCAGAAAGTGCATTGATCAGATAAAGAAGTTCAAACTCCGATCGGATGACGTCTTCATTCTCAGTTATCCAAAGACAGGTGGGTAACTTGTAGATCCTCATACACTTTCCCCCGAGTTGGGTACGAGATGAGTACGAGTTGGATGCGTAGCTTGGCATAAACTCGTAGAGAACTCGGGAACTCGGCACAAAAACTTTAGTTATGTTTAAAGTGTTTAATATTCTCATAAATTTTTTTTTTAAATCACAGTTTGTTATAGATCATAATAAACATATCTGTTCCGCTTAACAAAATCTATCACAAAGTTACTTAAGAATAATATCTTTGGATTTCTAAAAGTAATAGGTGTGAGATTATGTAAACAATCGATAATTCCAACTTGAAATCTTAATATTTATGCCATCTGGATGGATGTTACAATTTTATTGATATATTTTAATGTCTGATCTATTTCTCTCTGATTAAGCTTCAGCAGCTTGGAGCAAATTGAAAATTGTATCATCATGACGCACCTTTGTTTCCGTTATTTCCATGGTAACAGGAACCACGTGGGCTCAGCAGATCATGTTATTGGTGCAGGCTGAAGCTGATCTGTCATTCTTTGAAGGGAGGCACATCTTCAAGTTGGTTCCTTTCTTGGAAGTTCCTAATATCGGTACTCGGGCAGAACGTGAGGCTGTACGTCGTTGATCCACGTTTCTTTAAAGGGGGGGGTGGGTGCTAAAATCTGCAAACTTGCTGACAAGCGAAAATCAAACAAGAAAACTAAGGGCAATTTCAATTTCAATCTCCCATTGTGTGCTGCCTATCAAATTCGGATTATGTAATATGTCAATAGATTGAAAGAGGTTCATCGTGGTGAAGAATAATTGAAGAGAGTTAATCAGTTGTCTCACGATGTGCAAACGTAAACGTATGGGCAGTCCGGTTTCCGCTGTCATTGCTAATCTCTACATGGAGTCATTTGAGGAACGCGCGCTGGAGATCTGCCCACCCGATTGCGCCCCGAGGGTGTGGAAGCGCTACGTTGATGATACTTTCATCATTACCTCCAGATCATCCGCCAATGATCTACTCGAGCACATGAACGCGCAGCAGCCCTCTATCCGTTTTACTATGGAGACAGAAAGGGACGAGCACATCGCCTTTCTTGATACCATGGTGCACCGCGACACTGAAGGCCGTTTGACTTCCACCGTATACAGGAAGCCCACGCATACCGATCAGTATTTGGCTTTTGATTCGCATCATCCGAAGTCCGTCAAGCGCGGGGTAGTGAAGTGTCTCTACGAAAGAGCCTCACGAATCGTGTCCAAACCCCAATGCACAGCGATAGAGAAGCAACACGTCTCCTCAGCGCTCATTGACAATGGCTATCCCGAGTCATTTGTGAATCGCGCCTCCCGGAAGAAGCACACAACTCCCGAGGAACCTAGCCGTTTCAAGTCCACCATTGTTCTCCCGTATGTTGATAACATTGCGCACCTACTCCGCCGGCGCTTGGAAAAGCATGATATTCGCGTTGTGTTTAAGTCCGACACAACTATTCGCAGCCAGCTGGTCCACCCGAAGGACCCTGTCCTCCCGAATAGGCGCGATGGAGTTGTCTACAAGATCCCATGTTCGACCTGTGACAAGGTTTATATTGGCGAGACTGGTAGACCCGTCGGGGAGCGCATGCATGAACATCGCCGGGATGTTCGCCTCGGACGCACTGATAGCTCGGCTGTTGCTGAGCATGCTTGGACTGCCGAGCACTATCCTGGCTGGGATAATATCAGTTGCGTTGCGCAGGACAAGCATTGGTACACGCGCCGGGTGAAAGAAGCTATTCAAATCCGATTGCACTCGAATAACATTAACAGGGATAACGGCATTGACATCCCTAACGAATGGCTATCTGCTATTCAGCGCCACGCAGCTAACCGGTTAGAACCGGCCAAGGATAGCGCGCCCCCCGCCGACACGGCAGGGAACAACGCCGCGCCCGGTGATTGGTCAACGGCAGCGACCAATCACAGCGCCGACACGGCAGGGAACAATGCCGCGCCCGGTGATTGGTCAACGGCAGCGACCAATCACAGCGCGAGTGGTCCGAGCGTACATCCGGCCGCTCCGGGCTATTTAAGACCCGCTCAGCGTGATCTCGGCTCATTGTCTATGACTAAGGCTAGCAGTATATAGCAGCCGAAACGTCAGACTACCTACGTTTACGTTTGCACATCGTGAGACAACTGATTAACTCTCTTCAATTATGTAATATGTCCTTGTCATTGTCGTAATCGTGTAGGCCTACTTCAGTGACATAGTACTGAACTATGTGAATGAAATCAGTTATTATATATATATATATATATATATATATATATATAAAATAAGTTGCGTCATTTTTTTCTGTACCTGCTTTAAAATAAATATAAGAATTCTTTCTTGAAATAAGAAAATATATTGAAAGAGAGTGACTGAAATCGATCAAAATTTCTTTCTTAGATCAAGACGGTAGCTGAGTTAAACAAAGTGCCAACATGCGCTGAAACCGCAGATGCTTTGCCAACCGATGGACCCAGAATACTTAAAACACATGTGATCCCACGATGGCTCCCTGAGGGACTCAAAGAGGACCCCAAGGCCAAGGTTGTGTATGTGGCTAGGAATCCAAAGGACACGGCCGTTGTCGGCCCTCTGCTGTTTCTTCTTTACACTGGTCCTCTTGCAAAATTCATCACTAGCCATCAGGGTGTAAACTCTGTCTCAACGAACGTAAATCAGAACTGATCCACTTTTCATCGCAATTCAGGAGCACGGCGCCTCTACCTGATTTCACAACTGAGGAGAGTGTACTACAGACTTCCGAATATGTTAGAGACCTCGGCAACACATTGGACAATCACCTTACTCTTCAAGAGCACATAAAAAACGTCTGCAAATCAGCGTCCTGGGGTATGTATAGAATTGGAAAGTTCGGGAGACTACTCGACAAAGCCTCAAGTGAAAGACTCGTGCCCGCTTCGTCTCCTCCCATTTGGACTATTGCAACTCCCTCTTTGCCGCCCTCCCTGTTTCTCATTTATCTCCACTCCAGCGTATTCAAAATTCAGCAGCTAGAATGATCACCTTATCTAGGAAACATGACCATATATCCCCTATTCTTCACTCACTTCATTGGCTAACGGTCCATGACCGTATTACTTTTAAGATTCTACTTTCTACATACAAAATGTCGCATAATCTTGCCACCAAATACCTTAAAGACCTAATCTCCCTACGATTCTCCTCTCCTGTCAGACCCCTTCGTTCATCTTCCTCTATGCAATTAATTTACGGCCCATATACGAAAACACGATATGGTGACCTTGCCTTTTCACCTATTGCCCCCACCCTCTCGAACAAACTCCCACCCCATATTCAAAATGCCCCATCCGTTATCATGTCCCTTTTTCGTGCCATATTGAAATTGTGTAGTACCAGGAAATTATTTGTGTAATTGTTATTATTAATTATTATTATGCACATGCAAGTGTTGCACGAGTGATTGACGCCAATCACGACCGATTGCATGGTCGTGCGAGTGGACGTGAGACCATGCGATCGATTGTGCAATTGAATGAGACCGGTGCGAGTGGTCGTGTGGGTGTTCGTGCGAGTGGCGTGGGGTATAAAAACCCCTCAACAATTGAAATGTAGTCAGTTTCAAGTTGAACTTCATAATAGTCAAGATACCAAAGAAGAAAGTTACAAAGAAGGGGAAGTTGTTAGAGGAGGGCCCTGCTGCAGAGGATCATCTCCATAGTCCCCCTATATATACCCCCAAGGAATAGACACATACAGTCTCATACAGTCGTGCAATGTTGTAAGCCTCATGGTCTTAGCACAATCGCAACCCACTAGCAAGACTTGTCTCTGTAGGTCGCTAGCGCATGTGCGAGTGTTGCACGACCTCCAGCCGACACAATGCGACAATCGAATCGTGCGAACTCTCGCATCAAGTCGTGCAACGTTGTGCAACACTCGTACGACACTCGCACGACTGGTCGTACGACCTAATGCGAGTTGATCGATCGCATCTGGTCGCGTCTGGATTTTGAGCATGCTCAAAGTTTAAATGCGACCAGTCACGGCGGCCTCGGGTTCGCGCGACCGCCTGCAACGACTGCGAGTGACCGCAAGACACCAAGTGATCGGTCGTGCAACACCCCGAAAAACTATTGCAGGCGGTCTCAAACTGGTCGCAGACCAATTATTGTGAAAGTGGCTTTAGCAGTCGGGTAAAAATAAACCATTAAACCTTTTCAGTTTGTGTCCCTATTTACCTTGGTGTCCCTGTGCACCACGTTTAACGGTACTCAATTTATATGCGTACTGTTTTCCTTTTAAAAGGACTCGAGGAAAGCCGTTGTTCAGATCGCCGAGTTCATGGGAAAATCTTTACCGGATGACGTAATTGACCGTATTGATGATGCTTCCAGTTTCAAATTCATGAAGGAGAATAAGAGCACGAACCCTGACCTCACTTTTGCTAAGGCGATAGACCGCACCGAGAACAAGACATTCATGAGGAAAGGTAAGTAGTGTTCAGTCATGTGGTGCAGGTCTAGCTCCTTTAGTCCGAATCATCCCCCAATATTTTGGGTTAAAATAAGATGAGAATTATAATACATTAACTTAAAACTAATAATTATCCAAACTCATTATGTTTGATCTTGAAATAGAAGTAAGGAAATAAGAAATGCCATAATTTCAATGCAAAAATATCGAAGAAAATTTGTTCGCTCGCATTGTTATTCTCAATTAAGGGGTTCCCTCCATTGGCGTAGATCCGAGCATTCCTTCATTTCATCAAAAACCATTTTGGGATGCTCTAAATTGCCAGTTTCGTTGACAGAATTTTGAAAAGGTCCCCCTCCCATACCCTCCCCCACTAGGTCGCTTCGCTCAGTGGCGTATCTAGGGGGGCAGGGGTAGGTGCCCCAGGCGGCAATTGGAGGGGCGCAAAAAACGCAAAGGAGAGAAAGAAAAAAAAGGCGGAAATTAAGAAATATGCTCCCCCATATCCGCTGGGTAAATGCACTAGAAATCTTGTTTTTGAAGGTTTGAAATGCGAAAATTTTCCAAAGCTCGGTCGCTTTGCTCCCTCGCATAATTATTTTCTTTCAGGATCTCGTAATTTCACGCCCTCAGTATAGAGTTCTTAAATAGCTGAAAGGGTTCAAAATTTGAAAAAATAAAGATGTAATTGCTTTGCTCGCTTTATCATAATAAGTTTCATATGACCCCTGCTCATAGGGGGGCACAACCAAAGGGCACAAAGGGCTCATGCCCCCTATTCATCCCCTTTAAAAAGCGAGCCGAGCGAAAAAGCGGGGGAAGTGAGAAAGAAAAGCCTAAAAAGGCGCTACGAGCCGTTATCTTTAAATCAATATTTGCTAAAACGTCCAGGTATTCGCGCTTCGCGAATGGGGGAAGTAGTACATGTAACTTCCTGCACCCATGCCTGTAACATAGAGTGCAGTATATCGCCTCCAAATAATTGAAAAGCAGTCCGGGTGTTGAGCTAACTTTCCGCCTAAAAAAGGTGCCGAGCCGTTATCTTTCTCTCAAATTTGCTACAAAACGTCAGAGCTTTCACGCTTCGCGCGGGGGGGGGGGGGGGGGGGGGGGGGGGGCACCCCCCCCCCGGAGCACGCTTCGCATTCTGACAACCGCTCCACAAAAATGAAATACTGGCTACGCGGTTGGATCCTTTAAGTCTGCCCCCCCCCCCCCCGTATTGAAAAATCCTGGCTATACCAGTGCTCTTGCTAAATATTGCGCCCCCAATATAGGATAGTGTATAAAGCAGCATTTGCAACGGTTATTAGCTTTGAATGAAATCTCAATTTCAGGTAGCCTTGCTGAATTTCTCGACTCTTTCTTAGATTGTAGACGTGGGTGAATAGAAGATCGTTATCAATCTGTAAAATTCGAGCTTCTTCACCGCTTAATTGCGGTGGTCAATTGAAAAATTTGCGTTTTTTAGGGTAAAAAAAATGAAAAATTTGCCGCTCGGTCGCTTTGCTCCCTTGTTCGTACAATAACCTAGATAGGTTTGGGCACTCGGGGGGGGGGGGCGTACTTCATTGTTTGCCCTAGCGCCATAATCCCTAGATATGCCACTGCCCTGATAGCAGAAAGTGGTAATAATTACGTGATATTTACGTCGTGGATTCGTCTTTTTTACGTCCTGTAATTACGTCAATAAGACGACAATTTGCACCAACGCAAGACGTCAAGAGGACGTCTTATTTTGACGTCATCTGTAAACTGTAAAACCTGAAGTGCTGTATATAGCACTTTTTGAGGGCATGCATAGGGACTGCACTCAGAGTGCTATTGAATGGACACAGCGTGCTATTTCAGCACTTTCACGGGAGCTGGACCGGCTCCTTAAACTGCTAAACATTCATTAAAAAAAAATGATTGGGCAAGCTTCGAACCAGGGTCCGCTGATCGAGAATTGCTGGCATTACTAACTCACATTGTACGATTTAGAGCAGATCATATTGTTACATAGCGAATTTACGACACCACATAGTTCATGTTATCTGATAATCTAAAGATCAGTGAAAAATTAATTGTATTGTTGTTATCACTATTTTTATTTCATTTTAAATACGTAAATTACAGTTTTTCAATATTTTTAGCTACAGATCTGCTTTAAATTATATTTTGTACACGTTTTGTAGAGACATCATTTTGAATGATAGCTATGAATGGTAACAGCCAATCACACACTATAGCGCAATTTCGTCACTTCCCGCATAACATGGCGGCGCCCATGTCCGTGCCAGATCGTGGCAAGTCCATGTTTTAAGATTGAATTTACTCAAATATGGTACATCAGATTTGTGACATGTTTGGATCATTCAAACAAGTACAATTTTAGTTTGTAAACGCTTGATTACAATGTTTTGACCTTCATTCTCCTTTAGTGTACAAGACGTAGAGATGACGTCAAAATAAGACGTCCTCTTGACGTCTTGCGTTGGTGCCAGTTGTCGTCTTATTGACGTAATTACAGGACGTAAAAAAGACGAAAACCGCGACGTAAATATCACGTCATTTTTAACACTTTCTTCTATCAGAGAAGAGGAATGAAGACGTAGAGATGACGTCAAAATAAGACGTCCTCTTGACGTCTTGCGTTGGTGCAAGTTGTCGTCTTATTGACGTAATTACAGGACGTAAAAAAGACGAAAACCACGACGTAAATATCACGTCATTTTTTAACACTTTCTGCTATCAGGGTGGCTTCGCTCCCTCGCCGGTCATCCCCCAATCATAAACACGGATCGACACCCCTGTGTGCATATACTTTACATAATACGCTAAACCTTTATGGATTGAACAACGTGATAATGAGACATAGAACCCCGCATAGAACAAATGAAAATTCAAGGTCCACTGTAACCCAGATGCAAGGTGATTTCTGTTGATGTGCAGGGATGCATACAACTTGTATTTTGTTATTCAAACATCTAAATCTGTTTCATAGATTTAAAAAAAAATCTTAGAATGCTATCTAAACTGTTTACTTGAACTTAATTTGCGGAAATCAAAATGTGAAAATCAACAAACCTTGTTGGATTAATGTAAATTTTATTTTCTCCTCTTTGGGCATCTTATCATCTAGGAATCGTTGGAGACTGGAAGAGTTACTTCTCAGAAGATCAGAACCGTCGATTTGATCAACTCTACCAAGAAAAGATGGCAGGATCGGGACTCGAACTAAGATTCGAATAATCCTTATTGCGAACATCGCTTTCATACCAATCGCTTTAACAGGTTAACTGGGGGAAGAACTCGAGTATCATTGCGGAGTGAAATCAAAATCTAACTATAGAATGGGGAAGAAATTGTATTGTAACACGGTGTATTTAGTAAGCAGTCAAGAGGCAATTATTGTAATATAAAAATGTTATCATTACATGTATTAAATCGAAAATAAATGAGTAATTTACCCTACAATGTACAACAGATTGCATTTGTTTGTAGTTCTCCAATTAAAAGTTGCTCAATCATATATAGTGGAATGGCGAAAGAAGCGAGAAGTATATAGTGGGATGTTGAAAGAAGTGAGAGAGAGTGTGATACAGTGGGAAACAGTGGTGGGGAAATGAGTGAGAGATAGATGCATATAGTGGAAAATGAGAGAGAACAAAGAGAGAACAAAGAGAGAGAGAGAGAGAGAGAGAGAATCAGTGGGAGAAACAGCCAGTGGGAAAATGAGAGAGAGAAAGGCTCATAGACAGTGGGAAAATGATATAGAGAGAGAGATACAGACAGTGGGGAAAATGAGAGCGTGTGATGAAAAGTGATAAGATTTGTAGGGCTTCCACTGGCATGTTTAGGTTTCTGATGTGTTTTTTCCCCTGGTAGGTTAAGTAGTTATGCATTGAACAAAAATGTTAGAACATACATTGAAAATGTATATCTTATGGAACTCGTGCATCTTTTAAAATAATGTTATATGTGCATCTTCACTTATTAAATAAATAACAATATATTGCATTGGCGGATCCAAGGGGAGGGGGACACTTCCACCCCGCCCCCCCCCCCCCCCCCTTTGGAAGGAAAGTATGCATTTTGACCATAAAGGATCCGCCCTTTTAGAACGAAAACCTTTTTTTGTGTGTGTTCTTTTTGTACTAGTCAGATAATTATGGAGGGGAATTGGACCCCCCCCCCCGAACGAATTTGGAGGTCTGGCGAATTTTTCGACAACCCCCCCCCCCCCCCCCCCCCATGAGCGACTAAATCCTGGTTCCGCCCCTGATATATTGACAGGTGTATGTTAGATCAGTGACGGCTTGGGGGGGGGGGGCACATCCGGCCCATCCCCTCCCCCGGAAGAAAAGTATGCATTAATTGTGTCCCCAGGGAAACTAAACCCCCATACCATCCCCTCCCCCCCCCCCCCCCCCCCCCCCCCACTCGACATCGAAGCCGAAATAGAGCCGTTCCCGGAGTCCGATGTGATGTGACTGAAATTCAGGTGCTATAGTTGTACTTGTGGTTCTAGATTCAGGCGGGATGTGCATTAGCGCCGGCAGCGCGTTTACGTTTTACAACCAAGCCTAGGCAGATTTCGCATTTTTCATACTAATACGGTTTATTCCGTCAAGACTAATCTGCATGAATATTCATGAAAACGAATTATAGCGATATAATAAAACGAGCAAGAGCATCGAGCAGCTGTTGTGTGTGGCGCAATCGGATAATCCAGTCCTCTCTTGGTGAAAGAACCTCGGTAGAAGTTTATATTACGAAATTTTCTTTTGCTTATTTAAAAATAAGGTGACTGAGTAAGAAAATACAAGTCCGATACTTGTAGTCTGTTTCAAAGTCTTCAAAAAGGGGTTTCTGCCTAGGCTTGGTTGCAAAAAAGAAAGACGCGCGCCGGCAATGGTCTGCAACAATTGTTAAATGACAGTGGTTTTGGCCTTGGTTAGGCCCTCTACATTCAGCTGCAGCAGGGAGATACCAGCCCGTACGGCATCCGCAGGTGCCTGCCCTGATGAGGGCACATGCTCCGGGTTGGTTCCAGTCTGTTGCGGCTGTCGATCCATTCGTGTAGACGAGTGGTAATACTAGGTATAGCACACTAAAATCTGAACTACTTTGGGGGTGTGCAAAATTGGTCTCATTTCAAAGAGCGTGACAAAATATGAAATTTGGCAAAAATATCATCAAGATTGGATGAACGGTTCTCGAGATATGATTCTGGAAAGTTTCGGAAATAATCCCGAAAACCTGGCCACAAATGTGTTTTTTCAAACTTTTGCACACCCACAAAATCCAAATTACTCACTTAAAACAACTGCAAATTACAGAATCAAGACAACTCTCATTGGTTTATCAAATTTTTATAACAGTAGGTATGTCACTGATCTCAGATTTGTACAATAGATCCATGAAAATGCTGTTTTGTTCAAAATTTACACCCGCAACTTAGTAAATTGGCAAAAAATGACTAAGTCAGCTAATTAAATATGCGTAAAATGAATATCTCCACTTCTAAAAGTAGCACATGGCTGAAATTTGGTATGGTCATTAAGTCTCCCAAGTTGTATCCAAATATTTACTTTTAATGTGATTATCTCATTAAATATGCAAATAAAACAGAGAATAGCGCATAAAATCCAAATATGCAAATTAGGTGGATGTTGACGATATTTTTCGGTAAATGCATGTAATTGATGGTACATGTTCATACAATTGTTACATGTACAGTATGTAGTTCATGACTCATGAATTTCTTGAGCACACTGTAGCTTTCTCAGAGCCTGATAATAATAAATGATGATTACTGATTTTGAAAAAATTGACGTTACAAATTGGCAACTGGCTTAAAAGTTACATGATATATAGAAGCTCAACATCCCACTCCCTTTTTAGGGGATAGCAGAAAGGCTGTTTATAAGGAGGAGTTTCATCAAGTGTTTCACTCATTGTATAAAAAAAATGGATTAGATAACAAGAAACTACAGACTTTCAGCTACAAGAGCATAATTATGTTCAAAATTAAAAATTACCGATTTTTAGCGGAGCCAAGCACAGTTTCTTGAAATCAATTCTAGCTATCATAACTCTTCTTCTGAAGAAGCTATTGAAATTTCTGAACTGCCAACAGGTCAGGGGTCATTTTAGCTATCTTATATGATAATATCAGTCTATTGTGATGAATGAAACACTTGAGGCTATTCCATTTTCTACAAGGGGTTTTTTCAAAGTGATGCAGTGTCAAAATCAGTGTTTACGTTGCGTGTGCTGCACTGTGCGGCAGGCATAGGAAGCATGGAATGGACAGCAACCCAGGTGGAAGGTGTGACTATAATTAACGTCTACAAGCGACCCCCAACCAGACTACGAGAAGACTCCATCCCATCATTTGATCAACCCTGCATGTACGCTGGAGATTTCAATTGCCAGAGCACGACATGGGGTTACCGCACGACTACCCAAGATGGTTCTGCTCTCGAAGACTGGGCATCAGCCTCTGGTGTCTACCTTCTGTATGACTCAAAGAGCCCGACAGCTCCCACTCTGGCCGATGGAACACAACATCCAACCCTGACCTGGCCTTTGTCAGCCCGAATGGCCCGTCCCCACACCGTTCGGTTTTGGACCCTTTCCCCAAGTCACAGCATAGACCATCATTGATCACCCGACTAATCCTGTTGAACCAATCTCTTCCAGACCTGTAAAATGGTGGAACTTCAGAAAGGCCAACTGGAATCAGTTTAGAGAACTGGTTGAGTCTGGGACAGACTCCGTCCCTCTCCCTACTTCCGGAAATCTGGATAAAGCCTACTCGGTCTTCTGCAAACTCCTGATCGACTCTGCCAAGCGTGCTGTCCCTCGTGGACTTCATCGCTGCTACATACCGGAATGGGAAGAGTGTGATAAATGTTACGATGCATTTATACACTCTGACAGTAATGAAGAGAGGGCCACCTTGGCCACAGAGCTGACAACCTGCCTAATTCATAAGCGAAGGGAACGCTGGGAAGAAACGGTCCAAAGTATTGATTTCACCCCTTCTAGCAGGTTGGCTTGGATGAACCTTAACCGTCTCACTGGCCGCAGCGTCCGGGCGTCCTTTGTCAGGTGCAATGTAAAGGTGTAAATCTCCGTCCTAGAATCCCACGTACGCTGCTGAACGAAAACTCCCTAATGTAGTGACAACGTCCGGAGAACCCTACCTTTTAAATAGAGGTAATTTTCGGCTCGAACACCGGAAGCTGACAAGACGCATGCGCAATAGACCAGACAGAAAATGACTCATCGCGGCAGATGGCAGAACACGTGCATGAATCAAAACACGGTCTTGTTTACATATTATGTTGCCTGTTTGGATAAAATCTGAGCTGTCTGGACTTACATGCTAACAGGTGACTATGTAATATGGTGTAAAAATGAAGCCCATGGGGGGGGGGGGGGGGGGGGGAGGAAGCACTTCAAAATCATCATGTGCTTCACAAAAGTAAACACATGCAAGTGACCAGAAATGCCAGACTCGTTTCCCCCATTGACTCAGTGTTAGACTAAAGCGTATGGCCACACGCTTTCGTAAATGGGAGTATTCAGTCACAGATATCTTAATAATAGCATTATATATTTGAAAACCTTTCTATGCCTGGCTATTTATTATCCTTCTGAACATCATTTACAAGACAGATATCAAAATTCAACAATATATTAAACCAAGCCTCCACAAAGCTACCGAATCCCTTTAAGTATAAAACCTAAGCATTGCAGATACATAATTTCAGTACAGGTACAATATAGATCGCATTTCCCGCGTTTGGCTAGAATCTCGCACGCGACCGGTGTGGTGGCAGATCGTGTTACGCGGCAGATCGTGTAACGTTACCAAGTCCGCCGGGCGGATTATGTGACGGTACACAATCTGCAGGGCGGATTTGGTACTCTGCTCCGCGAAAGGGCTGGCGGATTTGGTATCATTTGGCGAATATCGTTCCCTTTGAAAGTATCGTTGGATAGTCTCATGTAATCAGACCCTAAAAATGTTGATAGTCTCATACAATCAGACCATACATAATTAGATGATAATAATAAGAATTCAGGGCAAGTGTAATTATTTTTATGAAACAATAAGCCAAATAGAGTCCAATGTGACCAGCGCTTCTACAAGCTTTGCTTTTATGCTGGTCTCTGTTTTCATTCTCGTTTTCATAAAATTAACCTAATGTAGTCTTCATTGCTGTTACTTTTTTTCTTACAACTCAAATTCTAATGCACTTTATTTTGCTTGTAATGATCTGCACTAAGTTGTGTTGTGAATTATTTTGTATACTGTTAACTGCACAATACACGTACATGTACTTTGAAAAATGAAAATGTAATGAAATAAAATCTAATTCTGAAATCTGAAATGTAAAGGTACAGAAAACCATGAAAAGGAATCAGATCTAAGGATTCTAGGACAAAACTACCCCCAGGACACATTACCCCCACCCCCATAAAACGATCATTTCCCCAACTACAACCCTGATAGCAGAAAGTGTTAAAAAATGACGTGATATTTACGTCGTGGTTTTTGTCTTTTTTACGTCCTGTAATTACGTCAAAAAGACGACAACTTGCACCAACGCAAGACGTCAAGAGGACGTCTTATTTTGACGTCATCTCTACGTCTTCATTCCTCTTCCCTGATAGCAGAAAGTGTTAAAAATGACGTGATATTTACGTCGCGGTTTTCGTCTTTTTTACGTCCTGTAATTACGTCAATAAGACGACAACTTGCACCAACGCAAGACGTCAAGAGGACGTCTTATTTTGACGTCATCTCTACGTCTTGTACACTGTAAAAACTAAAGTGCTACTTTTAGGGGCATGTATAGTGACTGCACCTGAAATGCTGTTTATAGCACTTGTAGTGTGCTTATTTACCAGCAAAAAAAAATGTGACCGTGGCGAGCCTCGAACCAGGTTCCGCTGATTGAGAGGCGCTGACGTTACCGATGGACTAACGAATACTTCTTGCAATCCAGTTTAGTCATGGGAGTCAAGTAGATAACATGAACTATGTGGTGTCGTAAATTCACTATGTAACAATATGATCTGCTCTAAATCGTACAATGTGAGTTAGTCTAGCGGTAATGCCAGCAATTCTCGATCAGCGGACCCTGGTTCGAAGCTCGCCCAAATCATTTTTTTTAATGAATGTTTAGCAGTTTAAGGAGCCGGTCCAGCTCTCTGAGTGCAGTCCCTATGCATGCCCTCAAAAAGTGCTATATACAGCACTTCAGTTTTTAAAGTGTACAGATGACGTCAAAATAAGACGTCCTCTTGACGTCTTGCGTTGGTGCAAGTTGTCGTCTTATTGACGTAATTACAGGACGTAAAAAAGACGAAAACCACGACGTAAATATCACGTAATTTTTACCACTTTCTGCTATCAGGGAACTACCCCCTGGAAAACTACCACCCGGACAACTATCCCCCGGACAACTACCACCTGGACATGCACTACTCACCTAAGACAATTACCCCAGAACAACTACCCCCGGAAAAGTACCCCCTGGACAACCACCACCAGGACAATTACCCCCAGGACAACTAGGCTACCCCCGAGGACAACTACCCCCCCCCCCCGGAAAATTACCCCCAGGACAAATGCCCCCCCCCCCCCACCTTCGGGGACAACTACCCCAGAATCAGGGGATAGTTGTCCTGGGGGTAATTGTCGTTGGGGGGGGGGGGGGGGGGTAGTTGTCCTAGGGCTAGTTGTCCAGGGGGTCATTATCCGGGGGTAGTTGTCCGGGGGTATAATTGTCTCAGGGGTAGTTGGCCAGATACGAGATCTAAGAAAAGATGTTTCAAGTAAATTAAGGCATTTTAAAAAGAAATGTTGCGTCGTACTTAGAAAGCAAAAAAGGAGAATAAAATAGAAAAAAATAACGATAACATTTTTGCTTGAAACTTGTCTTCCCCCCCCCCCCCCCCCCCCCCCCCCACAAGATCGTTTAACGTGGGCGCGTGCGCTTGTATATTGTATGCATGCTGACTGGCACTCACTGACTGTATGTAGTATTAATTGGTATCTCATGCAGTATCAGGATATGATGAACGAGAAGTCATGGAAGTGTCCTTACTTAAATATATAAGTGGTCGGGGGTTCCCTGAAGGAATACCCACAAAACTCAAAAGAAGGATCAAAAGGAAATCTGTATCTTTTGATGTGGGGGAAGTGTGAGGAGGAGTCACAGACAGAGACAGAGACAAATTTCTTTATTTCTCAAAATAAGTGTAGTATGTACATGTAATAGAAATTGCCATATCACTTGTAAGAACTACTTTCGAAAAATAAACTCAAGGGCAATTTCAAAGGCCTATTGTACTGCCCATAGAAATCAGGTTCGGATTATGTAATACACCATATTGTAATGTTTGCACATTTCTAAAGGTGATAGACAGGGCTATTGAAATTGTCTTGAGTTTATTTTTCGAAAGTAGTTTTTATCGTGTTCGGTATACTTGATGAGTCTTCGTTTCATGTTACAATGAATCTTTTTCTCTAAAAGACTTCTTATTTGCGTGCATGCAAGTGGAGGTATGGATGGTACAGGTGTGTCTATATTCTGCGTTCCGGCGTGACGTCATCTTCCCAACGACGACCCTAGTGACGCCTCAGTGGGTGAAAACACGGCCCGCTTGAGCGTCGTACTTAGTTGACTTCGGTCCCACAAGTAGCACTTGCGTGCAGTAAATCCATTGCATTTTATTTCTATGCACTTAGAACGACTCTCGCACAGCGAATGTCATTGGAAATTTACTCCTGGCAGGATAACCTCCTACTTGTAGGAGTGGTTGATGTCATATTAAGGGAATTCAAAAAAGTATAAACAAAACTTTCGCAAAACTGAGTAGGTAGGACTGTACAAAGTCCCATACCGTAATGAAACGAAACAGTGACACATTTTCTGTCTTTGAAATCTCTTTAGATCTATTGGTAAATATATATATATATATATATATATATATATATATATATATATACTTGGTAAATATATATGTATATACATATATTTGGTATATATATATATATACATATATATACTTTTATATATATGGTTATGGGGACATTCGCATTGTTATACGTCATCCCAATGTCCCCATAACCTGGCTCCATGTCCCCGTAATCGGGTTGTTTTTACACTGACGGAATAAATCGCATTGTTATAGGTCCCCATAACCCTAGTTTTGTATGTATATTTATATATAAGACTGAAGCTAAATATCAGCAAGATATGTACCTATTATGAAATAATCCGAACAAATGATCCGAACGTATTTCGTCGGTTCCCAGCGTTTGTTGTTATCTGGATTTTCCCTGCCGATTTCGATCGCGTTTACCCATTTCCCCCATCTTTCGCGGTATTTAACGCGATCAGGAAAAATACAAAATGAAAGAGATTATCCCTGCATCATATTGTGGTTGTGACAACCTATAGCACTTCAAATTTTCGGTATTTTGATGAAGAAAAGGAAAAAAAAAACATTATCGCCACAAAACCAAAATGCGTGCAAAGTCAAGGTGTTGCTATGCGTTGCCAAGCTATTGTTTTCACCCAGCGGCTGCCATCAAGACAAAAGTTCCCTGATGTCCAGAAAGGAGAATTGTAGCCGGCGGGGGTGGCACTGGACCCAAAACGTGGTGGGTATGTGCCGACGGCAAGACAAAAAAGCGGGCTACGGAACGAGCGTATCATGAAAAGGGATGGTCCTCGGAACTACTAAAATTTTTGAAAACGGGGCTCTTTGGAACTGGATTACAATATACGGAACTGGCATTTAGGGCATTTGGCCCCCAAGAGCCTGTGACATTAAATTCTGTAAAACCTATAGCTACATGTACCTGTAGAATGTTACCAAGCTAGGTAGGAATCATTCTTAGGGGAAGGAGAAATAAAATTGTTCAAGTATAGTAGATCATTATCTTCAAGGGGTCTGATGGAGGGGCAGCACCCCAAAACATCTCACAATGTCAATTATTTCATGTACACATATTCTGCTTCTTTAAAACACACAGCTTGATTTCAAATGAACTTCACCGTCAAGTAAATCTTAGTTGAAGGGGGTTTGAGTTACACAAATGGGGCACCTGACCCACACG
The DNA here is from genome assembly GCA_025617745.1 of Heliocidaris erythrogramma. Lineage (NCBI taxonomy): Eukaryota > Metazoa > Echinodermata > Echinoidea > Camarodonta > Echinometridae > Heliocidaris > Heliocidaris erythrogramma. The sequence goes on from CM046870.1 coordinate 11,842,175, forward strand.
GGGGGGGGGGGGGGGGCTCAGGGCCAGGGGCAGCACCCTTTAAGTACCCCCAACCTTTGATTTTTCACCATAATTTTGCCCCGATAATTGCGCAATTCATGCAGGCGAGAGTGCCCTGGGCATTTCCCTTGTTTTTTAAGCTACCCTTCTACTCTTTTTAGGTGTCCCCGTTTTCTGCTCAGTCGTCATGCACCTTGCCTTATAACATATATATTGCAGGCATAAAGATAACACTAAGCCTACAAGTTATATTGAATGGCCGTCTTCTCATGGTTCAAAGCAAAGTAAATTTTATAATTTAGAAAACGATTAATGTTGTTAAGTCAAACATTTCCACATTCCTTGATCACGTCAACAATCATATTGTGGTTGTGACAACCTATATCACTTCAAATTTTCGGTATTTTGATGAAGAAAAGGAAAAAAAAAACATTATCGCCACAAAACCAAAATGCGTGCAAAGTCAAGGTGTTGCTATGCGTTGCCAAGCTATTGTTTTCACCCAGCGGCTGCCATCAAGACAAAAGTTCACTGATGTCCAGAAAGGAGAATTGTAGCCGGCGGGGGTGGCACTGGACCCAAAACGTGGTGGGTATGTGCCGACGGCAAGACAAAAAAGCGGGCTACGGAACGAGCGTATCATGAAAAGGGATGGTCCTCGGAACTACTAACATTTTTGAAAACGGGGCTCTTTGGAACTGGATTACAATATACGGAACTGGCATTTAGGGCATTTGGCCCCCAAGAGCCTGTGACATTAAATTCTGTAAAACCTATAGCTACATGTACCTGTAGAATGTTACCAAGCTAGGTAGGAATCATTCTTAGGGGAAGGAGAAATAAAATTGTTCAAGTATAGTAGATCATTATCTTCAAGGGGTCTGATGGAGGGGCAGCACCCCAAAACATCTCACAATGTCAATTATTTCATGTACACATATTCTGCTTCTTTAAAACACACAGCTTGATTTCAAATGAACTTCACCGTCAAGTAAATCTTAGTTGAAGGGGGTTTGAGTTACACAAATGGGGCACCTGGCCCACACGGGGGGGGGGGGGGGGGCTCAGGGCCAGGGGCAGCACCCTTTAAGTACCCCCAACCTTTGATTTTTCACCATAATTTTGCCCCGATAATTGCGCAATTCATGCAGGCGAGAGTGCCCTGGGCATTTCCCTTGTTTTTTAAGCTACCCTTCTACTCTTTTTAGGTGTCCCCGTTTTCTGCTCAGTCGTCATGCACCTTGCCTTATAACATATATATTGCAGGCATAAAGATAACACTAAGCCTACAAGTTATATTGAATGGCCGTCTTCTCATGGTTCAAAGCAAAGTAAATTTTATAATTTAGAAAACGATTAATGTTGTTAAGTCAAACATTTCCACATTCCTTGATCACGTCAACAAGACATGTACATGTACTTGCACAGTTGTACTTGATACCCATTAGGATACCAGAATGTCAACGATGTAGGGCTCATTCATTGCTCTACTAAATTGGTTGGAAAATAAAACAAAAATCATTTTAAAGAAGTTTTGACTAAATTTGCATAGATTATCATACCATGTAATCAATGCTTAATGCAAAACAAAGTTGATGAATTTTACTTAGTTCCACAAGATAAAAAGGAAATAAGATTGCTCTATAAATAACGAAGGAGAAACATTTTGTTTGTGTATGATTTTGAATAAATATGCATAATCAATTGATTTCTACATAGAAGTTTTGAATCCCCGAACCGAGACTGTCATATAAAGAAAAAATAAATATATGTATGCTCCTGTAGGATCGAAGCAAATGATTAGTCATGTACATGTACATGTACATGTATTATGCTTGATAATATGATTATTTGTATTAATAGCTCATTAATGGTTAATGGACTGTCACTCCCCTGGACAATTACCCCTATGACAAATACACCAGGGCAATTACTAATATATATTAACGGGGTCCGCTCGCTATTCATAAGGACCGCTATTCATAGTAAACCGCTATTCATTTAACACGCGTTATGAATAGCGGTCCTTATGAATGGAGGTCCTAATGAATAGCGAGGTAATTTGTCTATGGTTTGCTCGCTATTTAGAAGGGCCGCTATTCATACAAAACCGCTATTCATTTAGTCACGCGTTATGGATCCTTATGAATAAGTGGTCCTATGAATATCGGCCCTTATGACTAGCGAGGTTACCCCACACTAACTGCCCTCTGACAGATCCCCCACCCCAATCAAATCTTCTCCTCATTCCCCTATTGAAAATGTTTTTGGACAACATAAAAGAGTATACATATAGTGTCCAAGATGAGGATTATTCTGTGCAGTAGTAAAACATAACACCAGTCTATATCTCCAGTCCTTCAGGCACTGACATTATGGGGGGGGGGGGGGGGAGGCACCGGTCTAACTTTGAAAATTCCATATGAATTCAAATGGCCAAATGGCGTCCGTCCGTCGTCCGTCCGTCGCAAATGTTATGACAGATAACTTTGCAACCGTCACTCACTTTTCAACCAGACTTGGGTTGTAGAAGCACTTGGGGATCTGCATGTTATGCTGCCATCAGAGGTCACATGGTAAGGTCAAAGGTCATTTCAGGTCAAACGTTAAAGTTTACCTGCAATACTCTCTGATGATAAATTACTTTGTAACCGTCACTTTCCAAACATTAATAATGTAGATTTATGCAAGCATGCATAACTCATGCAGATATATGCACTTGGGGAAATGTTGCAAAAAATCAAAAAACAAACGATCGCGATATTTCTAGTTATCGCAAGACGTGGGCTAGACACAATATCACTAGTGGCTTGTCTGTTATCCTTTCCCTCTTTTAATTTTCTTTCTTTTTCTGTTTGTTTCCCCAGATATTCTAAGGGGGAATGTGCCCCCAGTCGCCTATAAAGCTACGCCCTTGATTCTGTGTTACTTATCGTTTTAAAGACATAACTATGGAAAGGCAGTATAAGTTAGACTCATTGAACAAGTGAGGAGAAAATATTGACACCTTGTGGACAGCATGCCAAGAGATATACCTGGTCAGGGGCGGATTTTGTAGAAGGGGGGGGGGGACACACAATGCAGGATTTTGGAACTGCTTGGAGGGAGACCTGTGGCTCTCCCAAGGTCCTTGTCAATTCTAAAAGGGGGCACATTAAAAAATTAGGGGTCACAATGTATACTTCCTTTGAAGGGGGGGGGGGGGGTGGGGGGCACGGAACATGGATTCTCCAGATTCTATTAGACTACCCTCTGAACAATTATCCCCTCAGGCCTACTCTACTGCCAGGACAATTTTTCGAGGGGGAAAATGCCTTTTATCACCATTGGACAATCTTATTTCCCGGAATAGATACTAATAACTTGGCATATGTCCTGTGTGTTTGGATTGGCTGGACCATGACATACGCGTAGGCGTATGTCACTGTATGTCACTTGTTTACAGCTTTACATGAATATTAAGGAGTAATCACAGTTAGCTCCTTGATCATACCATGCAGGAATGGACACGTTCTCTTATGTACGAAGGAGGTACAAGGCAAGCCTAGTATACATGTACCTCCTTGGTTGGAGGGGTCAGCATTGGAACCGCCGCCAGACAAATTTCCATGTGAATTCTGGACTGTCTCATATTACGTCGCTGCTTTCAAACCATAATGATAATACATTCATTCCTTTTTCGGATTTCATGTAAAACCAAGGAGTTATCAAAGAACAAATGTCTTTCTCCTGCTTATCTCGTTTATTCTTCTATTTATCCTATTTTCATATTCAACCAAGAGAGTCGGCTATTTTCAAGAAGATTGCCACTGTAGTCTTTCAATCCTTACAGCTCATGAGTTCTTTGGAGGATGAGAAGCCGAGGTCCTGGCTACCTGTGGACATCTCATCCGGTAACCCTTTCCCCCCTCCTCCCGAACTAACCCCAGTTAGTCCGGCGGAAGACCCCGTGTCGATCACACCTTCTAGTGGGGCGAACACAACGGGATCGGAGAAGAAGGGCAACCCGAGCTCCCGCTCGGATAAGTTGTCCGCTTTGTCCGGCATCTGAGTGCAAGTCAAGCTAGGGCGGACAACCGCAGGTACGATAGGTGTCCTTCCGACATGTACCTCCATTATTACCTTCGGCATAGGGATTGTGGGTCGGACGTTCACTAGTACGGTCGCTAGACCTTCTGTCTTTCGTGCCTCTGCTATTCCCTCTGGCGTAGGGTCTGCAGTTCGGACATGTACTAGTTCTGTCACCGGACAGATTCCCGTCTTCACCTCCAACTACTGCCGTCGGCATACATGGCATAGGGACTGTGAGACGGAAGCTTGCTAAGACTTCCGGCCTCCTGCTCACGAATACGGCATATGTACGGCGCATGGGCCCATGGTATATATGGGTAATTCCATAAATAAGGGAGCCAATTTGTGACATTTTTGGTGTCCCTTTTACATATGAAACCCACATGTTTGTGTGGCTCTGAGTAAAGACTCAAATAGTGCAGTGCGATTGTAAGGTGATTCTAAGCATGACAATGCAACATTATGCTTGGAGATCACTTTACAATATCACTCCACTATTGGTGTTTTCATTATGAGCCATAAAAACATGTGGGTTTCATATGTAAAAGGGACACCAAAAATGTCACAAATTAGCTCCCTTATTTATGGAATTACCCATATGGCACTGATAATTTCATGGGGGGGGGGGGGGGTGGGGAGAAACCGGTGTAGGGAGAGGAGATGACAAAACAGGCACTGAAAAATGTGTAAGATGTTATAGGACATCGTCTGCTTAGACAGGACTGGCCCCTGGTGTGTCGTCACACATCTCAGCAGCGTTCGAGGAGCTCTTCAGCTGCTATATCGGGGGCTGTATTTTACCGTTTTATAATTGATAATAATCATTACTTCAAATGTTTCCAAGCGTTGAATTTGGATAACCTTGTTTAATTTATGCCATATATGCAATAAAAAGTATTAAGCCAATATTTACTTTGATGGAATTTTCTTGTAATGTGATCTTTAATTGAGAATAACAATGCGATATTTTCGCATTAAAATAATGGCATTTCTTATTTCCTTACTTCTAATCATTAAAGAATGTGATGGTATTTCAAGATCAAACATCATGAGTTTGGGTAATTATTAGTTTTAAGTAAATGTATCATAATTCTTATCTTATCGACACCCATGGTAACAGGGATGGGTGCAGGGAGAGGAGAGTTATTTCCCCCCTTCGCGCGCGAAGCGCGAAAACTTTGACGTTTTAGCAAATTTTGAGAGCCAGATAACGGCTTGTAGCGCCTTTTTAGGCCCTTTTCTCTCACTTCCCCTCTTTTTCGCTCTCGCTTTTTTTTAGTGGCTGAATAGGGGGGGGGGCATGGCCCCCGGTGCCCCCTGTCTACGCCAGTGTTCATATACCTGTAACTCTTTCATGTTTCTTGCATTAGTCTACGACTTTATTACAAAACAAATACAACAGTAGAAACTAATACTAAGTAATCTTCATGAATAACCTCTCTTCATACACAAGTATACACGTACATGTTCTGTGCAGACAGGGCGTCTGCTTTAATAACAAATGAATGGCTACAAGTTCACAACTTACTGCAGCATTTGCAACGTTTGCAGTCTAGTCTTGAACAGTTTTCTGCAATACAAAACATACATGTAGTACAAAAAAGCTGTAATCACTAATATAGCAAAACATTCTCCCAATTAACAACAAACAAGATACTGATATAGGTACATAATATTATGTACTTGGACTCCACCGTTAGTGGAAACATGAACATTTAAGTTTAATGATCACATGTTCACTTTACATACTCTAATTCTGTTGTATTCATTTTTTTTTGGAGCAGTAGTATTTTATATTCAAACACTTTCACATTCAGGCTCTTCATTTACATGCTAATTGCATAATGAATATATACCAGAAACTTAGTTATTGCAGTATGAAAATTTAAGGCAGTGAAAGTGCATGTATTTTACAATCCTATGTTTACTCCTCTTTTTCACAATTTCATTTTTCCCTTTAGTACAAAACTAACCAGGCACTGGAAACATGCTCTATATTTCTTTAATGGATAACAGAAATTTCTTCATGTCCAGATTTTACACAGAAATGCAGCATTGCATTGCACTATCCGTGGGTATTAAAAATAAATCATAGCAGCATGAACATAGTATAAATATATGTAATGTACACACACACACACACACCCACCTATATGTATATATGGTAGGGTCAAGATGCTTAAAGCTTTATCTTTTAGGCACTACACATACATGTATACACACACATTCACAAAATCATCAAATGGCAAAATACAATAATATGCCCTGTGTGCAACACAAAATTATTGAGTATTTCAGATAACAATTAAAGTTATTAAGATACACTATTTTTTCAATCACCACATACTCTCTCTCGTCATATTTCCATCATTTGCATGGAATGTCAGCTTCACTTACTGCAACGTAATAGCCAAACCACAGTTTGTAAAATGGTTGTAAAGTAGTATTTCAAATAAATATGTGGAATTATTTTGAAATGAGAGACACAAAAGATTAAGGGGAGGTACACTTTTACTACACAGAGACATTTGGAGACAAATATAATAGTCCTTATGAACTAAAATCCAATTGCTCCTTGAAAAAAATACCTGCACAACAATACCTATTAGTTTGTCATCTTTACCAGTGTAGTAAAATCACGCGAAACCGTTATAACGGTATAGCGTTATTTTCGCTGTGAGTTACGTAACCCTCACACAGGAAGCTCGAACTCAGGTTCTACGCTCCAGTGAATTTCACAGTCTCTTATTAGTCGTTCGCCCGAATTTGCGAACTACACTACTCATGCTACTCGCCACAAGCACACGCTCACACATACACACACACGGCTGGCCGAGCCGAGCAGCAGTATACACATACTACACAGTGTAGTACATGCAGCGCTCGAATACATACACCCTAGGCCTGTACACCCCATGCATATCACACAGACAAACTCGGTTTTGGTTTTGGTTTTGAAAACGGCTGTTACACACATCTAATTTTGTTCTAGTCAGATTCTGGAAAAAGCTGTTTAATATTTGTGACTGATTTTTACAAAAACGCCACGGGGAAATCCAATTCGGCGCGGATAGCTCGATCAAGTATACATTGCATGTTAAAAGTATCGTATTTTGCAATCGTCCCATCGCCTTCCAAGCCGTCCCTGGGAGGGTAAAGATGAAGAACGTGTCGCGTAATCGTTCCATTTCTTTCCATTCGCATACGGTTTGCGTGCATAGTTGGGGACTCAGTGGAGAGCGGACGGTGCTCTCACTGTGATCGATTTACTATTTTGACGTCAAATTATTACGCGTTTGCGTTATAACGGTTTCGCGTGATTTTACTACACTGTTTACTATTCAATGAAACATTTGGGCAGAAGAAAGCATGGGCTTTATTGCTTTTGCTTTTCGTTCCCATTGTTTGGTTGGTTTCTTTCATGACAGGTTGGCTAGCATTTATCATCGCACTACTGAACAAAAAAAAATGCAAAGACAAATTAGTGAGTCATCTGAAACATCAACCAACACACACGATTCACTTAATAAGTTTTAAAATCCACCAATCCGCGCCATGATATGTACCTTACTGAAAGGTAGTTTCAACTACATGTGTTACATGTGTGTGTTGACATGTCAAAATAAGAACCACCACGAGGCACCTACATGTTACAAAACAGTCTAGAAGCAGTAATTTCCGTACGAGACTTACAATTATACGCAGATTTGATTATTTTCTGATACAAAACACAATTGACAAAGTTTTGTTAATTATCATATGGTTTGGTGTTGCTAACTGGCGTTTGGTTATCAACACAATATAGAAAGCTACAAAATATTTTTTTTTATAATTCACTTTTTCAATTTGACAGTTTGTTTTACACCTACACAATGTTATTTTGCAGAAGCCCAGCACGTCCCTTCATAAACACATATTTACAATTGCATTGGGTTTCAGTAGTGGTTCCTGCTGACTCCTGCATAATTTGAATTACATCATGCTATGATGAAACTGAAAACAAATCGAGGGAACAAATTTTAATCACAGCCTGATTTTTTGCCCAAATATATGTGAAAATGTTTACTAATATGTCTCCATTACATAAGTACCAAAATAAACTAGATGATTCTCGACTGCGTGTAGTCGAAATTAATGCCTCTACTCTTTGCCAGATCTCAGATACATTGTACATTTCTATTGAAGTTTGAATTTAACATGTCGAATCATTCAAGAGCTATCACGAGAACGGGCTATTTTCATTATATAAGGACCTCTGTGAACTTTTGTTTTTTACCTCATAACAACCAAATCTGACCAGATCATTGTCACCCTAGTATCTACACAAGGACCAAGTCAAACTGATCCATTCTTGAGTTATGAGAATGGGCTATTTTCATTATAACCTATGAGATATTCTAGCCATGAATTACTTTGGTGCATAATAGTCAAAGCAGTGTGAAATTGTCCTTTGTCAATACTTATTGGCAACTGACCTTAGAGGGGTACACAAATTGTGATTATGGTGTCTGATGGGCACATAATAGAAAAACAACTGAACAGACTTTGTCATTTCAAACAACTACAAAGATATTTCTCATGGAACCAACGATTGGATGAAAGTGTAAAGTCATGCCACTAAAGATTACAAATTAAAATATTTACTACAATACATTGATGTATCTACCTACTATGCTAGTTGACCCAAACTACGCCACCACCAAGAGACTTAAAAGACATTCGCGCACGCCCCACCCCGCAATGCCGCCTTCCCATAGTCACCTGCGCGAGCGCACGCCCGCCATCTTCCTTTTTTCATTCTCGCTACCGATGAGTGAACACAGTCAGATAAGTCACTGCGCTCAAAGTTGAGATTTATCTCTGTTTTTTGCGCTTTCTGATCTGCTTTAATTAAATTTTCCGTCCACATTTAATGCTTATTATATTTGTGGTACGGATTTTCTAGTCACATTGTTTTAAGACAGAAAATTAATTACTTTTCTGTCTCGCTTTTCTTCCCCTTCGTTCCTCCCGGTGACATAGCTTTTCGCTCGTTTGCTGGGCGGGCGATCCAGGCTTGGCACGTGGCCTTGCTTGGGTCGTTGGGGATTTCGTCTTTCATCGGCTCCCTTTTCACGCTGAGTTGTGCTTGTATTCCCTTAATTAGGAATACTGTGAGCTCTTTATTTTTCACCCCGTGCGCTTGTTTAAATTTCTTAATCTTTGTTTTATGATTTCAGGTTTTTTCTGACATCGACTCTGTAGCTTCGATAAGAGTTTTTCCTCTAGTCCTGTTACCCGTACGGCCCCCGCCAGTACGCCGGCTGACACGGCGGGGCCAGTGTTACGGCTTCTTCTAGACGCAGTACACTTTCTACCGGAACGGGCGTGAAGCCGTCGACTCGTCCAGACTTTTCGTCGGGAGGTAAGTTAGGGACCCCTGCGTGCAGTGGGTCTTGAACTGGGTCAGGCAACATGTTGTTTGCTAGCCCGGCAGCGGCCGGGTTCAGCATTACACCATCAGTCGGGACTTCTGGTCCCGACGAGGGGGTCGGCGGTTTAACGACCGCAGGCCCCCGAACGCAGGGCGTAAGTTTCGCCGGTCTTCCGACCTCTGAAACTCACGTCCTCACAGGGGGAGCTGTCGGATGCCCGACAACAAGCTCCCACCTGAATATAGACACTGGAGCATCTGGTGATCTATACAATCTTGGTGACTCGGCGAGCCGTTGCTCAGCCCTAGGTGATTTCGAGGTGATTTCGGGGGACTGGTCTCATCTGCGCACCATTCTCCATATCAATGTGCTGGAGATGCTGGCAGCCTTCTTGTCGCACCGCCATTTCAGGCACATGATTGTAGGGCGCTCCGTTCTTATCCTTATGGACAACACCACGGTTGCTGCCTACATCAATCGTCAGGGTGGAACCCGGTCATGTTCACTGAACTCGCTTGCCGCCCAGTTATGGAAGTGGTGTCGGTCGAGCAACATATTTCCAATAGCCTCTTACATTCCCGGGCAAGAGAATCTCTTAGCAGACTTTCTGTCCCGGGGCAGGTGTCTCCCTTCCGAGTGGTCCCTCCATCAGGAGGATTTCGATCTTCTTCTTGCGTCGAGGCCTTGGTTTCCCCTACTCCTGTCCCTCCTGGAGGGGCAGCCGTTTCCGCTTCCTCTGAGGCCAGACCTGGTGTCGCAGCCTCTTTCAGGGATCCTCCATGGTCGGCCCAAGACTCTTCACTTGACCGCCTGGCCGTTATCGGCGGCGACACTGGGGCCTCGGGTCTCTCGGAGAGAGCCTCTCAGTGAGAGTCGTAGAGAGTCCACGAGATCTCTTTGCAACTCCCTTCTGGAGGCGTTTTCAGTTTGGTGCGAAGATCTCGGGATTTCACTCCGTGAGGCTTCTGTGGGCACGATTGCAGATTTTCTGATCTCCCTTTTTGATAAGGGTAGATCGCATTCCACTATCCGTAGATATCGATCTGCCATCGCCGCCACTCACGTTGGCTTTCCAGACGGCTCGGGAGTTTCGAACTCCCATCTCCTTGCTAGATTCAAATCCTAAGTTGTCTCCTGCTGGGAGCCTACCTAAAGTTTTGGATGCGTTATCAAAGCCTCCCTTTGAACCAATGAGCAAGGCTTCTCTCCATCAGGTTAACTGTCAAGACCATATTTCTTATGGCTATAGCTTCAGGGCAGAGAAGAAGTTCTGTTCTTGCTCTTTGCACCTCTCCAGGTCACATCCGTTGGGAAAGACAAGGTGTTCGTCTTATCCCCAAGCCGTCCTTTGTAGCCAAAAATCAGACGGCTTCCTCCGGTTCGGTTGAGGTATTTCTCAGTCCTCTGTCAGACTTCTCCTCAGTCAAGGAGGACAAGGTTTTGTGCTAGAATGGTACTTAGACAAGACCAAAGATTGCCGCTCGGACGAGCAACTTTTCCTTATTACTCGCGAACCTTTCTCTCCTGCTTCTAGAGAATCCATTTCTAGATGGATTGTGAGGCCATCCAGGCTATGGACCTGATGCCCTTCTCTCGGATAGTAAGCCTAGAGCGCATGATACCAGAAGCATTATCACTTCTTGGGCGCTTTTTCAGGGTATTGCCCTAGAAGAAATTTTGAGGGCCGCCTTTTGGCGGTCTCCCAATTCTTTTACTTCTTTTTATCTGAAGGACATTCCTTCTGCAGAAGCGCGGTTTGCGACTTCGTCACTGACGGCGGCAGCTTCTGTCGTTACCCTGCGTTAGCCTCCTTCCCTTGGGACATGCCACCTGGATTTTTATCTGTGCTGGTCTAGCATAATAGGTAGATACATCAATTTATTGTAGTAAATCAGTAAAATCTTACCGGATTTTATTATTTGCTAAATAAGTTGATGTATCTACCTATGTCCCTCCCACCGTCCCCTCTCCTTGCCCAGCAAAATGTCCTAAGCGTTGTCTCTGGCAGCTCGTTAGAGGAAGATGGCGGGCGTGCGCGCGCGCAGGTGACTATGGGAAGGCGGCATAGCGGGGTGGGGTGTGCGCGAATGTGACTTTTAAATCTCTTGGTGGTGGCGTAGTTTGGGTCAACTAGCATAATAGGTAGATACATCAACTTATTTAACAAATAATAAAATCAGGTAAGATGTTACTGATCAGTGAGTTTTATAGAAGTTCATGGATGATTTGTAATAATAAACTCACATTATTTTCATCCCAAATTTAGTTCATAACTAATTTTTTTGACAGCCCTTACCTCATTCCTAATGATAGGTCAGTATCAAATCAACAGCAAAAAATAAATAAATAAATAAATAAAAATAAATAACCAGACAAGTCGAAATTAATGCCTCCACCATCGCCAAAACAAATATATCATATATTCACGTATATATATATTCACGAGTACAATGACCTCTATGACCTTTGACCTTGTGACCCCATAATCACATTATTGTCACTCTGATATGCATTCATGAGCCTAGTTTGAAATTGATATGTTAAGTGGTACTTACGTTATCGCAAGAATGAGCCATTTTCAAGAGTACAATTACCTTTATGGTCTTTGACCTTATCACAAAATCTAATCAGATCATCGTCCCTCCTATATGCATACATGAGCTACGTATGAAGTTGATCTGTCAATTGGTAATGGTTATTAAGTTATCGCGAGAACGAGCCGTTTCTGAGTGTACAATGACCTCTTATGACCTTTAACCTTTGACCTCATGGCCCCAAATTTGATCAGATCATAAAGTCCATATGTATACATGAGACAATTTTGAAGTTGATCCGGCAATTGGTTCTTAAAGGCCAAGTCCACCCTAATATCAAGTTGATTTGAATAAACAGAGTAAAATTAAACAAGCATAACAGTAAAAATTTCACTGAAATCGGATGTAAAATAAGAAAGTTATGGCATTTTGCAGTTTTGCATTATTTCATGAAACAGTGATATGCATAGCATGGGCGGTATGCAAATGAGTGAACCGATGATGTCATGCACTCACCTTTCCTTATGTAGTTTATTACATGAAATATCGTATATTTTATTTTTTTGCTTCAATAATGTAAAACATGGTTTGACTCCATATGGAACATGTAAAATAATCATTATTGTAGCTTATTTTCATACAAGGAAGGGATTCTTTATTATCACATCTATAAAAATTGAAATATTTGAAATTTCATATAATAAAATACATTTTTATATAAACCCCCATCGGATCGACACCCATGGTAACAAATAACATGGCAAATTTTCAGAGCCACATAACGGCTTGTAGCGCCTCTTTGAGCCTTTTTCTCTCACTTCCCCCACTTTTCGCTCTCGCTCTCGCTTTTTATTAGTGCCTGAATAGGGGGTGGGGGCATCCCCCCCCCCCACCCGGTGCCCCCCGTCTACGCCAGTGCATATCTAATGCTCCTGTTCATTCCCCGTGTATGTATAAATTCACCTAAGCGTCCTTTGTCAGCTGCTAGGAAAACTGCATGGCTGCTTAGTTACTCAATTATTCACTCATTTGGGCAGAAATCAATCATGATTTCATTTTACTTGTTTTCTAGCATACATTTATATATTGACTGGCCTTGAGGGGGATATCGAATATGTTGCCCGCAACCGACTTATATTGCCCCGAGTCGAAGACAAGGGCAATATGGTTCTTTTAAGGGCAACATTTTAATAAATTGCATACGTGCCCGTGGACATTTTTTGCGGGCATGGCTAAAAACACGACCTCACTTTCATCCAATAAGATGACAGGATTAGGAAAGATTCTTAAAGTAAGGTATAACAGGGAATGATGACCGCTCAAAACTAGGTCATTTGCGGACCGCGCAAAATTTTCATTGCACCGTAAAAATACCCCATTATAGTTAATAATATATTTTAACTCATGAGGTGTCATATAAAAAGAGAAAATTGATATGATCTTGTGTCTCATGCGGTCATGCCCTCTATCCTCTGAAGATTTCACCAACGATGAGTCAATAGTTATCGATCCCCATTTTGATATGCGATTTTAAAAATCATGTTCCTAAATTATTAATTGGCATGATTATTGTTGTAAAATATGTATCACTTCGTGCTCTCTAACATGTATAATGAATATGATTATAACACTTTTATGTTTAATAATACTCCACTCCTTGTAATTTTAATTCTCTACATCGTTGACTTGCGAGTGATTTCTCTGAAAAACGGTGACACAATCCAAAGGCACCTGCAATAACTTATGTGAAAAATAGAAGTTAATATTCAAGAAACAATTATTTCACATCAGTGACCTTTCACATTAATGATTCATTCTGCCTGCAAACGATATTCATGATGTCCTTTCTAAAGCGAGAATTCACAATTAGGTAAATGAACACGTTGATAACATGGTTAACGAGTCTGATGTGGTATAAGAGCACTACGGTGCAGTCTCCCGCATACGAACTACGGAACGATTTCACCAAAGCCAAAGGCAAGTTTTCAAGGACGGCCACGGGAAGACTCGTAATGAACATCATAGCGGTGGTTATCAGGAGCATCCGGGTCATTGCGTCTTTTCGTGGGCGATGGTTCGCAGCATTTCGCGAAGTCACGAGTTTGGAAAGCCTTCGCTTGAACGACGTGCCTTTGTCCACATGGTTCAGCGGTTTGGACGCCCCCGTTTGTTCCAGTTTCATTCTGACTGGAAGGTTTCTGGAGTCTATGGACTTGAACGTACGGTGAGAGTTTTCCTGGGGTCCTTCATGGGCAATGTATGAAGTGTTCTCCTTATGACTTGACCTACCCACAGTCAAGGCGGATGTCTGATTTTCACCAGCTGATGAGGTAGAAGCCGCCATTGCCTCATCAAGGAACGGACCAACGGGACTTGTGTTACTTCTAAAGAGCCCTTTCTCTTGCTTGTCCAAATTTAACACAACCCCACGGGTTTCACCACTAGCATTGACTTTGAAGCTGTCGGCAAAACCCTGTTGATCAAAATTATCGTGGCCCTTCGCTGGACACCTTTGCCGTGGTGGCGGGGATGAAATCCTTCTAGAGTGAGCCCCTGGCGACAAAGTTTTGGTAATGACCTCCGTTGATGGTTCCGCTCCCAAGTTATGCTTGGATGCAGTTCCCACCCCCCTGTCACACCTGCTCAACACGTCAGATGCCGAGCATCTATCGCTATACTCAGGAGCAGTTGATACTCTATTGCTTGAGAGGACACCTAGTTTAGAACGAAACCATAAAGATCTCAACCTGCCATCATCTCTTTTGTTCCCATCCTGATGTTTTGGGATTACCTGTCCTTGGCTGTCACTGGCCACTCTCTTGTGGTGCTTGATTTTCAAGTAGATCTTTGAATACATCAAGGTGCATATCAACGTTGAAATGCCAAGCAAGATGTTATAATTAATGCCATTGGCTAGTCCAAGCCATCTTGGCCCAGCAAATGCACATATCGTTGAACCAGAGACCTCAATGGCATTTCCAAATAACGGATAAGGCATTTGGGACAATGCAGTGTAGATGACACAAACTGAGATAAGAACGGCGCAGATCCTTGGAGAAAGGCGTCTGCTCAGGGGTTGGCAGACAATGAGAAAGCGATCACACGCGAGAAACGTGGTAAACGACACCGAATTCACGGCCGCACAACGCCGGATAAACATGACGAACCTGCAGCCATCGTCGCTTCGGAGCCCGTCGTCCACAATCCAAGAAAGAACAGAAATCAAACACGATGACGCTACCAGATCAGCAACAGCAAGGGCAACGATCAAATAATCGGTGGATATCTTGCGAATCTTTTTAACTCCATAGATGAAGATAATGACCACGTTTCCTGTAATTCCGGTCAACACGTAGCTTACGAGAAGGATTAATTCAACAATATCCATAGCATCCATAGTGTTGCCTTTTATAATGGTTGACCTTGCGTAAACAGAAATGTGGTTATGAAGGAGGCGTACGCGGAATTTTAAGTTCCACTTGGACTGACTGAAACAACAAAAACCTAGTTTTGGAGGATATTTCCAGAGGAGATAAAGTCCAGCCTTAAACTTGTCTCAAAAAAGGGCAAAAACATATGAAGAACAAGGACAAGTCGTGCTCAACAGGTCTACATCATCAAATAGTCCGAAGGTGCACGTTTATTGTTTTGGCGTTGAATCTGATTTCGTTATTTCTCTCGGAGTCTACCCTTGATGCGAGGTGGGGGGATTTCCTTCCTCATACAAACGTAAACCTGTCATGCGCAGAGCATGCGTCTAAGTAAACGTTTCCTTCAAAATCTTCCACTCCCCATGAAAATCGGTCAACTTTGTATCCTTACCTTTTTTTTTTATAAATGATCGATTGACTTTGCTCAAGAAGAAATATATCATGCGGCAAGCTTTGGGCAAAATCACGACGGTTTTAAAACTTCATATGCTTAACAATCTCTCACAATCACAAAGTTCCCTAAAATGCCAATGCAAGCTTGATTTCCTCATGGTTTTTACCTCTGAATTTAATTTCTTTTCCCATCTCAAGCAGGGTGTAAAATGTAAAGAACCTTTGATTGTCATCACTGGATATCATCTGTAATATCGTTGTGGTTACCGAAAGTACTTTTGAAACGTTTTGAGTTTCGGCGAAAGTAAATTGACAACCAGCGTTAGTTTGAGCTTGAAAACTCCACCCTCTATAGCGCTGTTCAGTGAATCGTATTGATGTCTGATTTGAAAAAGTACAGAAGACAGGCATTTCATAATTTGATTTTGCTGTTGGTGTTTACATTCATCAACAGCTTGAGATCAATAAAAGTAATGATTGCTTGCGTAAAGGGGTTTTTATTTGATTTATCCAGTGACGGATAAGTAATGTCATTATTTTAGGTGTTTGATGGCATGCATGAAAAACAAAACACCACCCCCCCCCCCCCCCAAAAAAAAAGAAGAAGAAGAAGAAGAAGAAGAATTGAATTGAAGGTTTTGTTATCATTCCATCGTAGCCTGTGTGTGTCTGAATTGCGAATGATTTACAACATAATTGATAAAAACATACAACCAATGAAAATTTACATACTTAAACATTATCAAAATGCATTACATGAGTATAATAAATAAATTTAATAGTTTAACAGTATTATCATCAATGAGTATTGAGTATGTAGTAAATTGGTAATCCATTTATTCCAAGTTTTCGAGTTGATGACCAAATAAGATGTAATAATGCAAATATACCTCATTATAACAGTAATATGGTTTTTAAACGCAATCGGGTTTTTACTGAAAGAACAAATTTTAAGTGACAAATTTAAAAGAGAAATATTGCAATAATTAAAATGATTATATAACTGATGACATGACCAAAATTCATAACAACATAGTAGCACTGAGATAACGAAAATTTGTATTCCTTCATAATTAGATTCGGTAGCAGATAAATGGGTGTTACGTGTATAAAATTGTATTTAAAATAATGAATATCATCAGTGCGCGCATGTAATCCCTGCGCTAAAATGACAATTAAACTACGCGATTTTATTGCGTTTTAAGTTTGCAAGCACCAGAGGTACGCGTACGCGCAGCTCAGCCGTGCATTACAGCCTTTCTGTCGTGCGTTTGTGCGGTCACGTGGTGTCATTTGACCAATCAGGATGGTTACATTCTTGAACCCGTTTTATAATGGTGGATGATGAACGGATCATGCCCCCACCAACAATGGATAATTATGCGTATATCAACGCCCGTGCACATAATGTAACTGTGCATTCGAAAGTAGATGCATGTAACGTCATTAAAGGTATAACATGAATGTTTAAATGAGAATCGCAAAGAAATTAAAAAGAGTGTGTTACCACATTTATCATAAATTATAAATTATAAGACATCTCTTTAAGCTGAAATTGTTATAAAAGATTAAAATCGGGTATTCTCGGGAAAAATGAGTGATATTCTCCATCAAATAATATGGTAAACGAAGTTTTTATGAATAAGTTAAAAATAAGAAAAATAAGCATTCAGAATATGAACCAGATATTTTGAGGAAAGAACATGATAATTAAAAGAAATACATACTGTACATATGCACTTTTAACTAGACAACATTCGACTAATCTTCGAATAATCATAACCTTGATTACATGTAACTAAGACTTATGTTGCACATTTTCATTCAGTGTGTCATTATGAATTACTCAAAAGCCTCACCAGATAGGGTAAAGCGCTCTTTCTATAGCGTTCGGTTTACACTTGATTTTACTTAGTCTATTACTATCTCTCAAGTTCCTTCGTGACGACTGACTTTCAGGTAGCTAACCACGAAAGTTACGAGAAAGTGACAAGGCAAACTTGCAACAGAGCTCATCTCTTCTGTCCTTGAGAGATGACAGCTTACACAATGCGAGGGCCTGTTGATAGTATTCATATCTTGTTCCAAGTATTGTCCGTAGTGCACGTTTTTGCACGCATTCAATTTGTGCTTCTTGGTTCAAAGTCAACGAAGAATGCCACACTACACAACAATATTCTAGAACAGGTCTTATATAAGAAATAAACACTGTGATTAGATCTTGTAGGGGCATAGAGAAACGTTTGAGCATACGAAGAAGAAAGAAACGGCCTAAAAATTTTCTGCCAAGCTGCTGCTTCGCGTTTATTGGACCATTGCAAATACAATATGGCGTGTGGTTTTCAGGTGAGCCGCAAAGTGATGCAGGCTGACAGTGAACTTCCCGCAACTTTTAACCACAGTTGGTTGCGTAGCGCTGCTGCAATCATTCGGCGTGAGGCACATACTTTTTTTTACACAAATGTTTAGAGCCCCTTCCTAGAAGTGCTCTCGTGAAAGAGTCTTAGGGTGCGTTTATGCTTACTTTTGAAGGCAGAATGAGCGTTTTGAAACGCTCATTGTAAACTCTCATCGTAAACGCATTTCAACGGGGTACTGTTTATGCTTCCCTTCTCCAGACGAATTCGGACCCTGCAGCTAGATTCGCAAACCTGCAGGTCAAGTTTGGGCGCGCGCTTTTTCGAAACTGTATGTATACTGTGATATTTTCGTGTTGCGATCTCGCACTCGACTACCGCCTTTCTGCGGTCTCGATTTACGGCTATGGCCTTCCTACCATGGTGGGAAAAGTGAGAGCCGACCACTGTCACTGACCGGGTACAAGTAATTACAACTGACAGTCTCGCACATTACGTTAAAAAAAATTTACCACAAAATATCGTTATTATTCTGTTGATTTTGTCCCTGTACGCTTGCCCAGTTCTACAGTTGTGTAAACAAACAAAAAAAATGCGCGGGCGGAAGGGGGGGGGGGGGGAGGGGTAGACAGGATTTAGCAGCTGAGCCATCAGAAGGTTACTTGGACGATTTGTTAAGGAGTCTCGACGGGGTGTATAGCCCCTTTAATAACTCCCCTTTCTCTCTCTCTCTCTCTCTCTCTCTATATATATATATATCTCTCTCTCTCTCTATTGCCGCACTCGGCTAAATGCTGCAATGTCACATTTGACATGTTTGGCGTTGGAATTTAGATAGTTCTAATTGCTATTCGTAAAATTCATAACATTTAGTATTCGCGTAATGTGCTATCATTAAAAGACTTAAGATCGATCAAAAAAATTGGCTAGCTGTCAATGAAAGAGTTATCACGCATTTCCCCATTCACACCGTTTTCTTGTGAACGGTGGCATAGCTAACAAAAAATTAGACAGAGAGAGGGAGAGAAAGAGGAAAAAGAGAGGGCAATCAACGTGACAAGAAGGATATAACCCCCACCCCCTCCCCGTTTGAGGACCCCACGCTGCGCCACTTACCTCTTGAATCTATGTAGGGGAAATTAAGTATACATCGATGCACATATAATTTCGTACTGGCCTTTACCTTGTCTTTTTTGTATTTCCTTTCAGTTGCTCGATCGAAAAGAGTTCCGAGAAATGAACTCCAGGGCGATTTCAATACCCTCTTGTATTGCCTTTAGGAATCATATTCGGATGATATGTCATTATAATATTCGCACATTTCAATACATGACGCACAAGGCTATAGAAATTGCCTTATTGCCATCTATACTTATTTCCATTTCATAAACGTCTAAAATGTGGATCAAACTTTCGATTCGAATGCGCTTTCATAAATTTTATATGTCCTATTCTATACTTTTTTCCCTGGGTTTTCATATTTTTGTCACTATATAACAGCGAGGACGTGACATGGTTTAAAGGAAAATTAAACCTTTAATAATGGTAAGTTGTTCTGAAAGATAGATGAGACATTGGAGAAGCAGATGAACCTTTGAACGAAATCGGACAAGAGATAAGAAAGTAATGGCCTTTGTAATCACTACCATCACTATGGGAATGTCAAATTGGCCGAATAGGTGATGTCACTGTGATGTAGTGGCGGACAACTCCTCCATATGCTCCAACACAAAATGACTAAAATGTCATTTTTTCAAAATGTATTACTCATTTTTCTTTTATGAGGACCTATAACAATAACATTATGCTATCTACAATATATTTGGAGTACTGCCCCGAGTTGGGCCATCTTTAAGATGATGCTTATTCTATTCTTACAATGGATTTGATTTGATTTTTACATACAGTATATATATACTTATTTATCTAGGTGATCTATCATAATTTCTCTACAACTTAAAAAGATTGACAGGAGTTGTGTTGAAAAAGAATTGAAACAATTTTCTCTCGAAATTACAGTTCTAAATTTATCGTCGAGAGGTAGTTTGACACGGAGATGGCTGTCCTCACACGCTGCGGCTCATGACAGCTACCCAGGCAGTCCCGGGTCAGTTCCAGCCACCGGCGCGGTGGCTATTTCGACAGCGTCAAAAATGCAGTGCATGCAAGCAAGAAATATTGGATCTAAGTAGGCCTAGATCTAGATCTAGATATAACGTTAGTCAACTCTTTGAATTATGATAGACTATTGCATAAGTTTTTCCTCATGTTGTTCATCTATATGCTGCACACAAGTGTATTCATTAGTCCAACTTGGCCTTGGAATCTTGGATCTAACGTACGGTTAGAATAGATTTGGAGACTGAGTGTGACTGTGCGACTGTATGGTGCCTTTTTGGTGGGATTTACTGTTTTCAACTCACAATAATTGTTGACATTTTATTCCATAAACCGAAGTCTGAAGAATAGTACCGTATCTTGAGTAGATGTAGACTCACTTAGCTAGGCCTAGGGCTAAAGCTGTGTTTGGGGAACGAATTCAAAGTAACCATGTTTGATAAGAAATTAAGATGGATGTAGACTCTGTTCAACTTCACTTTCATGCCTGACTTTGTTTTCGTTCTCAAAAGACTTGGATCAATTATCATACTTGGTTCAGTTCATGGGTCAATTAAACTGACGAAGTTAAATATTAGTCCGATAGATTTCAGTCTGGTGTAAATTAAGCCGGTTTATGGATCCCTTTTCAAAATTTCAGACACACTATAAGTTGCAGAGGTTGTTTCTTTTTCTTTCCAAGAAACTTATAAAGCTTGAATGCACCTTAATTAATAAATAAATATAAGACAGCTGATGAATATTGAATTTTTACCTATTACAAATAATGGATTGGAATTTACAAATGTATTTGCGTGATAAAAATAATTGTTATCAATGTAACTATGACATGTATCAAGAAAGACAAAAAAAAGTTACAACTGTGTTTTCTTTTTTTTTTTTTACAACAGATCAAAATGGAAAGGAACCCAAGAAGTGTTATTCAAACATTGCGACAACTGTTGACCGTACATGATGAAGCAGAAATTTAGCCCTCCTAAATTACAGGTAAGTTTACAGAACATTTTCATTCATCTTTCATGAGTATTGTATATGCTTACTACGTAATTCAAATCAATTTAACAGGAAACAAGGAAATTAACTATAAAAGCAATTAGGGCTTCCAGGGGTCCCTAAAAGTGTTCGTTAAAATCATATTACAGATACCCTCACTAGTTCCCATTGATATTTTGATAGCTTGTCCTTAAACTATGTAAACATTATTTGAAACCATTACTAACAAAGCCCACCATTGTGTGTAAGCATGGAGAAGGAGAAGATTGCACATTTATTCACAATACATTCTATGAAAACGGTTTCTTTTGAGCTGTAATCTATGATCTAAATTAGATGTACATTTCTACATGTATCTAGATGTTTAAGAAGATCGAAAAAATAAGAATTAGTGGAGTACAAGTTTTTCTGCGAAATATATCTTGTGAACCTCTAAATTACTTTCATTTACTTATAAATTTATTTATTTATCCTTTTTTTTACACAGCATGATTCTTTACAATGGATGGTGAAGGAATATTGAGATACACAATCAGGAGAGATGAACAAAGAGCAAATATAGTAGTACTGACCTGCTCAAGCTTGGAGAAGTAGGCCTATACTGTGTACAATTAAATGTGGTAATCCGCCCCCCCCCCCCCCACAACAAAACATTTTTTTTTTTTCATACATGAATATAAAAAAATATAATATATATAATATATCAATAGTACACAACTTGTAGAGGAGGAAGCAAGTTATTTGAAATAATTGTAATTTCATTCCCCTCTGACCTGTAAAAGAAGAATTTTTAGTCAAATATGGGAATTTCTTTCAAAGGATTCATCATTCCCATTTTCATGCTTACAAAAGAACTTGATTTTAATGAATGTGGGTAAAATAGCTTTTTATCAAGCTATATTTACTCTGTTTCAGTCATGCATATACACATATCTGGCACATTCAACAGACTTACGGTATACCACTACAGCTCTTCATAGACATCTACCTTATCATGATACCATGTGCTTCAGATGCCAGCAGTGGATGTTCAAAAACTGTTCAAGGAATAAACTCATACAATTTAGCAGGAAAGTCCACCCTGATATTAAGTTGGTTATAAAAGAAGCAGAAAAATTAAAGAAACAGATCAGTGGAGGTTTGAGCTCCTCTCCCATTTGCTCCGTACAGAAAATTTCATAAATTTCCATTTTCTTAGTTTCTGATGAAGGAATAGATTTTTTTCCTACAGGTTTTGTAAAAAAAAAAATTGTATGAGCAATGATTATATATCTAAGGTGCATGCCATGTATGTTTGAATATTTTCTTTAGAGAAAATGGAAATTAATGATTTTTGGGGTACAGTGCAAATGGGAGAGGAGCTCACAAGATACGACACAGAGTTGCCAATTTATCTTTGATTGATTACAACTTCAAAATATCATAACTAGTTTCTTATGTCGTATCATATTTTGCTCAAACCTTCACTGATCTGTTTCTTTAAGTTTTCTGCTTCTTATAAAACCAACTTATAATCAGGGTGAACTTTCAATTTAATATTATACTAGCTCAATATGTATTTTTGTAAGGTCCTCATTAATCAGCAATCTCACAAGTGGAGACATGTAATGAAGGTGAGGCTTTCATTCAAAATAAAACAATACAGATATCCCTAACAATGGTTTCTGATTGGGAGGATTTCTATTGGAATATTGCATTTGCTGAAAGCCTAACAAATAAGTGCCTTCAGCTGAATGAACCAAACCTAGATTTAATTTATGTTGGTGACCAGCAACAGTATAATAGAATGAAGCGGTTGTCATGAATATTTCTTGAAAACTGTTGAAAAAACCCTGAATATTCATTCAATTATATGTGATGTGAAAATTTAGACTTCTGCAAAGATTTTCATTATTATTTTTTGTTTAATTATAAACTTGTTATTTTAATTGATATTTATTGTTATTAAATAGACAACAACAACAACAAAACAAAGATTTAGTTTATCTCTTTTATGTTAAGGAGATGAAAAGTCATCTAGTTGCCTTAAATATTTACATTTTTTTAGAGCTTGTCAAATTCAAAATTCTCATTTCAGTGATAATGTTCATGTGATATACTTTTATGTATGAGAGGATTCAAAGTGGGAGGGTTCCATAACTAGAAATGTGAAATGTAAAATTTGTGTGAAAGGTAAGCTAGAGTGACCTTTATATTGAAAGGAATGAGAAAGATACAAAATGAGAGTAAAAGCAGTGGTATCGCTGGAGGGGGTAGGGGTGGGTGGGGGCAGTGGCAGAAGGCTTGCAGCCCATGCCCCCTTGGTACAAAGTGACATACCTTCAGTATACAACTTCAAGATTGTACCCCCCCCCCCTTTTCCTTTTTCAACTTGTCAGAGAATTTTCTGCAACGTGTGCCCCATCTTTTACAAAATCCTGGATGCACCCCTAGGGTGGTGGAGGGTAATACACCTTTATATTTGTAATTTTCAAACTGTCGGTATTTTGGCATGTCAAAAAATATATAAAACTAATTGAACTTCCATTTTCTTTTTTCATTATTGAAAATTTGTGGGAATTTTTTTTTCGGCACGGTTAGTATTGCCCCATCTCTCCCCATTCAAAATGCTCTAGCGACACCCCTGCTTGAAATGAAAGGAAGAGTGAAGACAATAAGCTCTGACTGGAATGGTTAATCATAAGTAGAAGGAAATGAATGGTATTGTAAGACATGTGATTGAGTGGTGACTTACAGGCATGAAAGCTGGAAAGGAATGGCAACATAAATTTTACTCACAAATGCAAAGTAAACGTTAATATAGAAGATATACTTCTTCCCGGTAATTTGATTATTCCTGTCAAATAAAAAAAAATCCCTTAAAAAAAAGAATAAACGTACACTTTTATTTAATTGCCAACATAAAAACAAAATTACATTAACATCAAGTCTAAATAAAATGGTACAAAAAACCTCAATTAACTAAAGGACCCCAACCCCACACCCCAAATGAAGATTATCCTTCCTGTTAAGAAAACCATCCCTGAAAAAAATCTTACTTTGAAAGATAACTTCTTTGTTTTTTATTTCATTATGCATGTATTATTTATGTATTTATGTATTTATTTATCATTATACTTAATGCATATTTAATGAATACATTCACGGGTATTAAGTATATCAACAAGAAAAGAGACTTTTGCCACTGGTGACGTGTCAAATACTTCACATTATTTTTACATTATCTGTGTTCATGATTAGATTTGATTCGGTCCCGTCCGGTTACATTTTAAAGCTTTATTTACTTGTTTACATCTTTGCAAAGCGATAGATTTTGATTCGGAGATCGATTACAATTAAAGTGCATTGACCGAGCCCCGTCTGTCATAATTAGAAATTGCCGTCGCTGATTCGCCGAATCTGTTGCGTTGAAGCGATGAATACATTACCATAAATGCATATATTAGTAAATTTGACCTTTCTTACTGCGCATGCCCTAAGCTGATATGCGAATATATTTTCATACCGCGTACAAACACACGCTACTCTCGGGGAGCATCTTACAAAATGAATCATGCATTTACGCTCATGAATTATGCAACGGTGCTTATCGGGCCTTCTAATGGACCCCGACAAGATGGCGGAGCTTTAGGGGCCTGGTTCCAACACACTCATTCCAGGCGAACGAAAATCGCCATTTTGCTTGGATACACAAAAGCTTTTACATGAGATTGAGTTTCCTTCTGACACATATTAATTTCTTTTGTCATGTTGTTGAGGTACTGACCACGAATCTGCACTGAAAAAAAATCGCCAATTAAATAAGTTAACGTATTCATGGTATTTCGCTAAAGTTTTATCATACAATTTTTTAAAACAAACGTGTACGTAGCACAGCGAATGTATGACATTTGCTCCGGCGGCAATTGCTCCTGCGACAAATGCTCCTAAAAATACGACAATTGCTCCGCGACAATTGCTCCGCGATAATTGCTCCTGCGACAATTGCTCCGTCGACATTTGCTCCTGCGATAATTGCTCCGACGACATTTGCTCCTGCGACAATTGCTCCGTCGACATTTGCTCCTGCGACAATTGCTCCGTCGACATTTGCTCCTGCGACAATTGCTCCGTCGACATTTGCTCCGATCGAGCGACAATTGCTCCGCGACAACTGCTCCGTCGATAGAAATGCAAATATGCGACAATTGCCCCTGCGACAATTGCTCCGCGACATTTGCTCCGATCGAGCGACAATTGCTCCGTCGATAAAATGAATATATGTGACAATTGCTCCGTCGACATTTGCTCCGATCGAGCGACAATTGCTCCGCGACAACTGCTCCGTCGCTAGAAATGCATATATGCGACAATTGTTCCTGCGACAATTGCTCCGTCGACATTTGCTCCGATCGAGCGACAATTGCTCCGTCGATAAAATGAATATATGAGACAATTGCGACAATTGTTTCTGCAACAATTGTTTTGTCGACATTTGCTCCGATCGAGCGACAATTACCTACTCCGCGACAACTGCTCCGTCGATAATAATGAATATATGCGACAATTGCTCCGCCGATAAAAATGAATATGCGACAATTGCTCCGCGACAATAAACTCAGTAAATAGAAATAAATATTTGCTCCTCGACAATTGCTCCGTCGACATTTGCTCCGGCGACATTAGCTCCGGCAGAAAGCACTCGATCCGCCGAAATTTGTTTCATTCGAGCGACAATTCCTTCGCGACATTAGCTCCGTCAAATAAAATGAATATGTGACAATATCATTGCTCCGCAACAATTGCTCATGCGACAACTTGTCCGCCGACATCTGTTCCGTCGGCCGTCGTTAATGCTTATGTATGTGACAATTGCTCCAACGACAACCTTATATAAAATCCTCATCAAAAGCGAACACAACGAATTCAGAACAATAGCTGTTGTTGGTGTTTCGGGATTTGGAAATAAACCTTTTTAAAGATTTTTTCTACCACTTTCCCTTGTGATTTTGCCTATACCTATTAATTATTCATCTATATGTTTTATTATTTTGTTCCCCCCCCCCCCCCCCTCTCTCTCTCTCTCTCTCTTTCTTTATCTTGGGCATTTTTAACACAACTGAGTAAATGATGGCGAACATTTATTTCTAAATTATAGCCATTCTATCTACTAGTCATGACACTTGCTGGTGGGGAAAACAAGCCAGTCCTGTATGTGGGTTGTTGCGAATTGCTAAAGTTCATAGGTTCAATTTAATATTGTAATAGTGAGGGGAAGGGAATATACGCCCAAAATATGGGGAATTGGTGGAATTAAGTGTTCGCTCCCGGGCCTCCCGCCACGTGGAGCTTGCATAATGCCTCGCAAACAAAACAAATTGACATATACATGTATTATACTTATTAATATGGCAGTACTCTATCAAACAGAAAATATCATAATAATGCCTCTAGCTCCCTGACTCCCCGATGCAGAACTGCATGGTTTAAATAAACAAAAATAATACAAACGTGAAAGATAGAATAATTTATACCAGTAATACAAAAGTACGACAATCATTCTGGGTTGCCAAGTTCAACTTTTTAAACTGGTCAAGCGGGGTATTAAGTGTTCGCTCCCGGGTCTCCCTCAGCGTGGAGCTGACAAACGCCTTGCAAACAAAAACAAACAAATATTGACTAAACTGTACAGCTTTCTTTTTCTGAATATGCTTGTCTTACGGTTATTTGTAAAGCGAAATTAATTACAGAGTACAAAGAAACATATGCTACGACCCAGGAGGCTTTGGGAGACTTGAAAATTAATGATATTTATGGCCATAGAATGTGATATTTGGGTAAAAAGTGTGATAATTGGACCAGAAAATGTCATTTTCGGGCAAAACACCTCACCCCCCCCCCCCGAACATGGATTCTTTAAAAACATCTAAATGCAAAGAGAAAATGTGCACACTAAAGGTTAAAGGACTAGATCAAAATATATTGTACACTCACCATCTTCACTTTTTTTGTGCGGGGGGGGGGGGGGGGGGGGGTGCCCAGGGCTGATTGTCAGAGCCCCCCATTCGCCCCTGTCTAGCCATAAATACATTTTTAAAATAATCGCTTGTAGAGGTGGAAGAAGGGTGAATGGCGTGTAAAAAATATAATAATAAATAATAAATAATTTTTAAAGAAGAAATAATAATGGAAAAGAGAAAGGAAAAAGAGGAATGACAATGAAGGGAAAACCTGAACGTGGCTGTTTTTATACAGCAACCAGGTTCCTATTTTTATTGTCAGTCTTTTTTATGTTTTAATAATTACATGCAATTTTAATGACTATGCCCGTCTAAACACACTAAACTATATCATAATTTCTTGCATGTTAATGTTAATGATACTCTTTTATATATGAATCTGAATAAAGCTGAATTGAAAAGAATTGAATTTAATTTAATTTAAAGCGTTGCTCGCTTCGCTCGCTTGATTTCACTATCTTAACCTATGCCGGTTATATTTATATTATCAAGAAAGGGAATAGGTTTGCATCCTGTCTTTTATCCAATATTTATGCTTAATTCTTTAACTCATAAAGTGATAGTTATGTCTGCAAGGATTCGAGCGGCAAGTTGACCTAAAATAGATGAATTTTCAGGACATGACCGCCTGTGACCATTAGCCTATTCATATCATCACACCCTGATCATACTCTCTGTGTGAACGGAAGATGCCGATAAATGTACGTTACTAAAATCACGAGAAGGGATTGTAACAATACACTTAAACCTGTTCTTAGTATTTAAAAAAAAAATCAATATTTGCCCGCTTATAAAATCTAGAAACAAGACGTTTTCGATTAGCAATCATTTTTATTCCAGCAGCGGATGCCCGCATATCATAATATTTTTCGCTGCGCTCACTGAAAAGCTGGAGTGAAACTTATTGGGAAGGCAAACAAATTGGGCATGCAACGGGAGGCGGACGAATATATTTTAGAAAGGTTATAGGCCTGTGGTGTATTTTGATGACGAAATGATACTTTATCCCCAAGAGAGTGCGTTTTCCTTGCTCGCAATGTTTAGAAACAGTGTGGTTTTGGACAGCAAACATTTGCAACAGCGAAGTATGTAATATTTGGCAGTGAGGTAACCAAATATACCATTTAAATATCTTATAAGTCCAGAGTGTATTTTGACAAAAAAACGAGACTTCTTTTAAGGCAAGATATGGTAATTTTTGGCTCGCTCGCAAAATAAATAAAAGTATGTGTCTTGGGGTGTGTGGGTGAGGGGTGTGTATAGTCAAATTAATGTGAGCAAGAAATTTCGGCAAAATATTTTGTTCATTCCCCATCCCACTCCTCGAAACGGATTGACGCCAGTGTCATCGTACTCTCGTGGAATAAGCAGTTAGAGGTACGGTAGTAATTGTCTCGACATACATGTATTTCGAGATATTCGAGATATCTCGAGGCAATGATATTGTCGCATATTCATTTTCTTCGACGGAGCTAATGTCGCGGAGGAATTGTCGCTCAAATGGAGCAAATGTCTACCGAGTTTATTGTCGCGGAGCAATTGTCGCATATTCATTTTTAACGACTGAACAATAATCATATTTTGGAGCAAATGTCGGCGGAGCAATTGTCGCAGGAGCAAATGTCGCCGGAGCAATTATCGCAGGAGCAAATGTCGACGGAGCAATTGTCGCAGGAGCAATTATCGCGGAGCAATTGTCGCGGAGCAATTGTCGTATTTTTCGGAGCATTTGTCGCAGGAGCAATTGCCGCCGGAGCAAATGTCGGTTCCCCAGCACAGCTACAGACTATGCAAGGTTGTGGCCAGCACGCCAGCACGGGCTAGTACACATGTACGCGGCACCGTCCGCTACGCAGATCAGAACACAAGGTTGTAGAATCGTATGGGCTAATACGCCTAATTATTGACATGCATAATGCAATATGACAGTTATCGAACTGGAATTGAAAATTTTATTTTCACAGATGGACATGACAAGTGATTGATGAGAGGAACCGAATTATGACAGGTTACCACAGCGACAATAGAAACGTCTTATATTATAGATGATATGGAAATTTACATAACAGAATCCATTATTACTAGCACCATTTACATAACAGATACATATCTATGACCAGAGAGTGCAGAAGTTAAGCTTTGCTTATACAGTGTAACGCATTTTCAGGCAGAATATATTTACAGTGAACTACTGAATAATCGTTTAACGGATTAACGAAACTATTTCCATATTTACAGCTCTTCAGAATTATACAATGTAGAATTTAGACAAGCAATATTGAGAAGTATTCTGCGGGAATGATAAAACAGCTCGATTTTCAAAAATCCCTATCAATAGATAATTTTATTAGAGACACTTGACAGAAAAAATACTCCGCTAAAAACAAGTATCGTATAGTTTCAAAAATGTTCACCTGTAAGGCTTCATCGGCATGATCGGGAAATGATAGGCCCTACTTGATGAGGACAAACGATGCACATTTAGATTACAAACATATTATTTCTGTTATACGCATTAGATATTCGCAGAATCAGTGAAAGCTCTTCTCTCTATTTCTACAAAAGCAAATATGTCACCTTCATTAATTTATTATTTTGGTAGTAGGCTAATAGCTATCAAATTTGTATAAATTATATGAAACCACAAATGCACATTTAACTGTAAAATAGAGATTTTTCCTAAGATATATCCCAAATAACGCGTTTTAAGGTTATACGAATTATTTTTCCATCGAGTTGATGAAACATAAAACAGATTAGTTTTGCGACTTTGATCAAGAGAAACGAAAAAAAAGCGTGATGTTTTGTTATTTTTGCTTCATGTAGAACACTGTCACATTTGTGTTTGAAATTTCTTATGTGTTTCTCTTTGGTATGGCTACTTGCATTAATAATAAAAATCTTTTTTTTTTATAATTGTGTGTTTTATTACAAATCAAAATGAAATTACAATATTCATAGATAATCAGATTGAATGATTAAAATTAAAAAAGAGAAGATTATACAAATTATACAAATGATCGGAAAAGGCAGCAGAATAAGAGAGTATTTAAAATGAGGCCTGACCAAAACAAACAAACAAAAACATACATTTATAAAGAGCATTCATTGGTTAAAACAAGAGACTTGAAAAAAAACGGGCAAAAGGGTAAGCAAAGGCATATGTGTCGAGGGTTACAGAAGTAAATCAACATAACAAATAATAAATAAATAAAGGTGAGGGTGTATATTTGTGAGAAAGAGAGAGATATTGAACTACTTGATGCATATCATACTAGTTTGAAAAAAGAAGGAAATATGGAAAATCATAAATCAAAGCGCCATTTCTTGAAGTGAACAGGTAATTTGTTTCTTTTTTTGGATAATAAGTATTCAGTTTCTCTCTGTCTCTTGACAAAGCATTTAAATGCAATAAAATTGGGAAGATTGTTATTAAACTTACAAGTATAAATATAGTATTTCAAAAGCAAAAATAAATATGTAAGAAACTTATCGCTGCAAATACCAAACAATTTTTCAAAATTAGATACATTGATTGAATTCTCACATTTCTGAGAGATTACATCCAAAACTTCTTGCCAGATTGGAGCGACCTTATCACATTCGCAAAATAAATGCACCATTGTTTCACATTTTGTTTCACACAGAGAGCAGTATGGTGAATCTCTTCTTTTAATCTTATAGAGAAATTCATTTAGGGCAATAGCCTTATTAAAGTTTTAAAATATATATATGCAAAGAGAGCTAATCAGACATCGGCCTAAAAACAAACAATATGATATTTGTTTTCTGCAAAGGAAACCTGTAAAAGCATGTGAGTGAGATGTACACACTTGTTCAAAACACTGAATTTAAAAACAGTAGACAGAAATGTATACATGTATCACATACATGTACACTCTCATGAAAATATTAATGAACTTTTAAAATATGCAAGCAAAGCTAGTCATACTTCAGCGTAAAAACAAGCAATATAATAATTTGTTCTTCTTTAAGTAAACCTGTAAAGGCATGTTAGTGAGACGTACATGTACATATTTGTTCTAAATATTTAAACTAAAGATAGTAAACAGAGATACACATACATGTATCTCTTAAACTTTCATATAAGCTAGATTAAACCTAACTACGACCAGCCCAAACAGGTAGGAGCGCCCCGGGGTTAGATTAAACCCAAAATTGAGCTGTGACAAAAGTACAGATAGAGAAATCTTGAATAGAATAAGTAAAAAGCAACTGACATGAATAAAATGGGTGGATGAGCATAAATGAATAAAGCATTAGTTTAACAGGGAAGAAAAAAAACTCTGCTCATGAATGATCAAATTGTTATTTCTTACACAAAAATTAGCTTCCCATCCTTGTTACGATAGGCCAATCTCGCTGGGTACATGAAGAACGGTTTCTTCCCAGCTTCCTTAAAGGAGAATTACGCTCAAAAATAAAGATGATAGTGTTCAAAGGTGTTATTTATTCCTACTTGTTAGACTATATGGCTTCGCGTCAAAATATACGAGATCGATACGAATCAAATTTTTCTGAGCAAAATTTACCATCTGCTAGCAATATGTATCGTCTGCTAGCAGCACATGGGGGCTGCCATTTTGTTTATGTGTACAAGAAGATTTTCTTAATCCAAATGCTCAATTGCCTTTTTCAAAATTAAAAACCCATTTGAGATTAAAAATATAGAATAGATATGTCAATTTATTTTTAAACTGAAGATTTCCTTATATTTTTGTTGGAAATCGATATTCGCTTAATAGAAATCTATTTTTCTCGATACTGGACGTATGGGACGGAGCAAATTAATTCAAATTTTATGGATGCTTCTTCCCTGAGCATCTATAGCGGCAATCTATGCATTCACCTGCTTTCGGATAATGGACTTGAAAAGTCAGAATGCATGCTGCATATATTATGTTCTGCTCTGTTTGGCAAACCCAAGAAAATAGATTTTTGTTAAGCCAAACCAGACAATTTAAAAGTATCATTATAAAGATTTAATTTTTATAATACATGTAAACACCCACTTTATATTTTCCGTCACATATGGGATTTTAGGTAATGAAGAAAATCAATTTAGGATTTGGATTCAAAATATCTTCTTGACTGGTACATTTCTCAATGGTTCATGTACAACTCCAAATCAGCAAGAAAATGGCAGCCCCCATGTAAATGAGTAGGAGACGATAACCGGGTGTTGGAATATCTTTATTTATACCCTTTTCTGATATCTTATTAGAAAATGATTTAGGCCAATAAGTAGGAATATATTACGCCTTCCAATAAAAGTAAATTTGTAATCAGGGCTTAATTCTCCTTCAACTCTTCAACTTGTCCATCCTTTCCTTCCTCATGTGAAGTACACGGCGTGAAAAGTCTTCGGATACAAACACCTTCTGATTCCTGAATTTTCCGTCGAGCTTTAACTTGGCAATACATGCCTTTGGTAACTTTTCTTTCGATGAAAACGTAGAGAGTGCAACATGAATAGTCCTGGGTTTACACTTTTCCTCTCCATCAGTGGTGTCTTTACGGACGGTTGGAGTGCAATGACATCTTTCAATCTAGTACTCACTATGGGGAACACCCAGGAAGTCAGAGAAGAGAGCTTCCACTGTTTCATGGCAGGTTTCCTTGCGGTTTTCAGCTATGCCGTGCAAAACTAGGTTGCATCGTCTTGCACGATTCTCCAAGTCGTCTAATTTCATTAGAATATCACAAGATCATCTAACTGCAAAAAGCACGCACTGATCTTTTCTTCATTTTCGTCAGACTTGCGAGCAATTTCGTCCAGTCTGTTTATCACCTTAGAGTCGATTCTTTCCTCCAGTAGGTTGGATCGGACTAAGAACTGAGCGAACCATGGGGGTGGTACTGCATCGACTCCGTGCTCAACGGCCTGCGAGTCCCTAACATTCGCCTTCTTCGGTACGGGCGAGCATTTTGACTTTTCTGGAGTTTCCAACTGTCTCTTGATATTTGCCGTAATGACTGAAATGATCTCCAACTTATAATAATAATAATAATAAGATGCTTATATATCGCAAAATACAAAATTGTCTCTATGCGCTTAACAAAGGAAACATAATTTATAAACATATCAACTTAAGGTACAATAATCATATAGTGATAAGGTAAAATAATCATATCGTGATAAGACACAATTCTACTCACAAGATAAAACTCTAACAACTTCTCACCAGCGTAGATTTGGGGGAAATCCGGAGGATTTAGATGGGAATCGTCCTCATTGCGCGCGGTCGTGCGTCCCTCATCCAATAATAAAAATCTGTGTATATACGTGCCATTTGAAAATTACTCCTGCAGAATCACCATACATAATGATTCGGGTATACAGTTAATCAATTCACATCCAAACACTAGTCCGTTTCGCTTCTTATTGTATTCAAAGCAGAATAACTTGTGTTACTCTTTACGGGAGCCTAATCATTTACAAGTAATGTTTTATTTATAGGTTCCCCACATTTTACATTTTCTACTTTTTTTCCCAGTCGTTCATATATCTTTCGAAACTTTCGACCAATTTACCGTAATTGTACTTGATTTGAGGTCTTTATCCGTGCGTGTTTTCAAATTGACAATTATGCTTGTAAAATCTGAACTGTTTTTTTTTTTCATGTAAAAGTGGAACAAAAAATGTCAAACTTCAAACCTCAAATTTCAAACTTCAAAATTCAAAAGGATTCATTATAAGACAAGTAAACGAAAAAGGAATAGCTGATATTGCAAATCATAACAATGTGTCATATTGGTAGTAGGATGTTGCAAAAGAAATTAAATTGTTTGAAAAACGCCAAAACCCTGAAAACGCATATGTATAAAATCAGCCGAAATATAATCTTAAACAAAAATACACTAAACACATTTTTTACAAACCGTTTTTTCACCCCAATGAAATATTTCACGGGCCTCCATAAATTGTTACAGCAGTGGTTGTGTTAGAATCGACGTTATTTACATGGCAGCGCTTAAGCCCGAACATTTTCTTCAAACCCTTCTGAAACTTATGGTACTTGAAAGTATATATGAAGGGATTTACACACATGTTCAAGAAAGCTAGATAAACGGTGAAGTAGAACAAATGTCCATCGAAATTCAGCTCTCCTCCCAAATTGAAATAGAGATAGGTCAGCGTATTTGGTGTCAAACAGATAGCGTATGTAATGCTGACGACCAGAAGAGTTTTGATGACATTTTTCCGCGCCTTCAAGCGGTAGTTTGATTGCGGAGTTGGTTGATCTGCGTTGTTTGGGCGGTTCGCATCTGAGGGACAGGTTCGAATGTCCTCTACCCGTTGCCGGAGTGACTTTGCGATGCTGATGTAAACAAAGGCCATGATGGCTAGAGGTATGATGAACTGGATCGTACAGGAGATAACACCGAGAAAAGCTTGTATGAAAAAGCTGTCATACTGAATGATGCATTGGCCGTCCGAGTACCGATTCACAGCGGCCCAGTAGATCTCGTATCCGAAGCCCAACACCCAAGGAACGCAGGCCATTGCGGTAGCGCGGCGGTAACTGAATATCTTGCGGTAGGTGATGGGGCGCACAACCGCGAAGTATCGCTCAACAGTAACCATAACCAGGTTAAACGTGGATGTGATTAGTGTTCCCCAGAAGACATAACCCGAGTTCCATACAGAACAGATGAAGATGGCGGCCCATTCCTGTGATGGGAGTGGTGGACGCGGTGCGACGTACGATGCCAGGAGCAGAATAGAGGTGAGCATGTCGATTACCGACTGGTTGACGATGAAGAGGTTGGTGATCGTCCGAAGATCCCGCACACCAATCAAGACGACGAGTACGATGCCATTCCCAATGATCCCTACCGTTCCAAGTAAACCGTAAATCGTTTTAAGAACCACCTCTGAAGTGTTAGTTTCAACTGGAAATTCCGCTGAAGTGTTCTGCATTTTGAACCTAGATGACACAATCCAATAAAAAAAAATCCGTTACCTGTCCAAATAGGCCTGCAAATGTGAACAATTCGTAACTGCAATACCTGTCTTGAGAATGCCTAGAACATTAAGTAACAATCATGGACACTTTGAAACAAAATCTTGCATCTTTGCCGAATATTTGTCCTTACAATTTTATTTTCATAATTATAGATGTCACTCTAGTTGATATGACGAGAGACACTTCTCATAAATGTTCATGATAATGCATTTGTCGATTCTCCATTGTATGAACTAGTTGTGATGACGAGGAACAAGTGTAGGTTCTAGCGTTGACAGCTGAAAATCATAAAATAGATGCCGAGGTGTGAAAGGGTGTCCAACAAGATCAGGCCTCCTTAAAAAGATGCATTTCGAAGAGCAACCTAATAACAACCATTTGTTTTATCCGCGATCATTGCTTGTATGTGTGTAGTAAATATCACTTTGGCTGCTAAAAAAATGGTGCAATGAGGAAAATACTCAACATAATCATGATAATGCCACCCATTAGAGAGATGACTAAACTGCCCTCATTGATGGCAGCCCCATTATTGTGATCGATAACTGCACGCTATCCAAATATGTCGTCGGGGAAGATGTCATGTATCCGTCAGAAATGGGTATATAGAGCGAGATAGCTATTCATTCACAATTAAAGGTTTTTCTTCTTATTCTTAATTTTCATTGACAAAGAATGACGGTAACCCTTGTAAGAAATGATAGTTCGCTGATCCACTTTTGTCAAGGGTCTGGGAGCATTATATTCGTTCTGGAGTGGACAAGTGAAGTCGTGTTGGTAATGAATGGTGAGAGACGAGGTATCGTTAGCAAAACAAATCTTGAATATATGCCAGCGCCATGAGCGTCATGCTTGACGATCCTAAGTGCTTTATATAAAGAGCCAACATTATTATTCTGAACTGCATATACGCATAGCACGGAATTGTTTTATCCGCTACTTGCACATGTGTCACGAACAACACTGAGCTTTGAGAAGTATTTTGTGACCTTGCCTCATTTACAAATGGTTTACAGAACCCCCCTCTTCCCTTCAAAATAAGCCACATAGATAATTCCGGTCATTATTAGAGAGAGAAGGTTGAGTTCTTGGAAAGGTAATTTGTGAGCCTTTTTATTCTTCTTATGTCAGTTTTGAAGAATATCATAGTAGAAATGTCTCATAAAAAGAGTGCTCTTAAAATCCTCTCATATTTGAAATATGTCCAGAAATAGCTGAAATGTTTGGAGAAGCTTTCATGCAAAATGTGTGTGTAGTCCTATACACACATTTATGTGCTGTTCATGCAACTTCCAGTAAGATTGAGTCAACATTTTTTCATCAGGGGAGCATTCCATCAAGTGTTTTGTAAGTGATTTTTAGCGACAACTGTTGTTATAAGGTACTGAAACCCTTGCATCTGATTGGCTGAGAGCAAATTTGTCGGTAAAAATCACTGACAAAACATTTGATGAAACGCTCCCCTGATGATTTCAAAACCTCACATTATACACAACTGCACAAGGTCTTATGTACTACATAATATATGGCTCGTATTCTCGAAAATGAGGTGCCTAACTCAAGCCCCACCTAAGTGTGTAGATTTAGGCCACCGAATTACGGAGAGCCAAATGTCACCCTCTTTTAATCCTACAAACTCACCATAGTTTTGAGACTAAATATAAATACAAAAACCGACACGATAGAATTAATTTCTGAGGCTCATTTCATGCCACAAAATAATTTTGTATGTCTATTTTGTTACATAAATATAATAATTTATACGGGACATAGGGGTTGACGAATGGCCTTCCATAAGTCAGTGGTTTAAGTTAAGCCAGACTTAACTTTCGAGAATACGGGCCACTATTTCCAAATTGCTTTCAGACAGTTTCTTTCACAATGTAATTAAATGACCGGAACTCAACATTATCTTTAAGAAATCTTGAGATGGAGATAGACAGGCTGAAGAGATTCGATCAGTTACATACAACGAAGTGAAATGCTTGAAAAAGAACGAGACATAAATCGCAAGTAGCTTCATATGGAAGATGAATAAGAAAAATCCCATTAGACTAAGAGTTTTGTCAACTCATCTGTTATATCCATTAGAAGATGTAAAGTGCTTCGCTTCATTCTATCAGGGCAGAATACGTAATTATCGATCTTTACCAGGGTTTTAAATCAGAATTGGAGAATGGCCAATAATCGCATGTCTAAAGGCAATCTTACACTTTACATCCTGCAATGACAGCTCTTTAGTAGTTTTTTGACTGAACAGCTATTCAATCATTTTGAATCCGAAAGTCGTCAATTTGACTAGGATACGAGCCACCGTCACCATCGTAGATTCGAACTAACACTTTTAGTAACAGATATTACTGAATTAATTTGATATATTTTTTACTATTCATTTTGAATAGATTCTCGTAGGTTTCAGTCGTACGAGTCTTTCTTATAAAAAAAATGAATACATTATCATTTAAATAGATATAATTAAACGTGCAAATCACAGAAATATTCAATCATGAGCCTTTCTACAGATCTTAGTATTTCCTCATTGTCTTATCGTCACTATCTTCTCTTGATAGAACTCCAGCTTTATGAATTGACATGCGTTACCGATAAGCCTATGTTTCATCTGTATGTACCGTTTATACAAATTTGATCAAACTCAGATGTGCTTGATACTATTGCATCATTGCGTATCCTCGTGTACTTCTCCGTCAAAGAAAAAACAAAAAACATACTATTGAAAATAATAATGATTGCAACCTTTCACTATTCTGTATCTTACGAAAATTTCGAGAAACCCTTTATGAAAGGCCATTTTATTTTGTTAGGGAATAATGGATTGTCATCAGATGCTTAGGACATGTAGGAGCGAATTTCTGTACTAAAAAAAATTGTCAGTATACCTTTGTGTACACACCAACATACTGATAATTCAATTTCTTTTTTCTTCCTCATTTTGCGTATTCGCTGGCTGAAAATAATTGCATGTATGTAGTGAGACATAGCTATATCTTGCGTGACTTGGGGCCTCTTCATTTGTTGAACTGCAGCGTTGATTTTATTCATTGAGCATTGTTATAAAGGATGCCATGGCAACTGTAATGCAACAGGGCTTCGATTATTAACTTTGAAGGCACTAGGAATTGAGGGAAATATAAAGGACAAACAGAAAAGCATTATGCATACAGAAAGGCATAAGCTGAAAATAAATAAGTATAATAAATTAGACAAACACAAACAGGGATTTTAAGAAATACACGCATTACGAGACAGCCAAAAATGCACTTCCAGGTAGATAGAAGGCTGGACTCATTTTAGTATAGAATGAAGCAATTTTCAAATTCAATTTAGATTAAAGTATGCTTTTTCGACACTTGAAGTTATGAAGCATGATTCAAAACAACAAGAACAACACCGCACACACGAGGAATATAAAGCCACATAGTGAAAAGAAAATCAAAAGTATTAATCTGTTAATCACGTTAATGGTGAATACATGAAAAGCGGAAGACGAAACAATCAAATTATAGAGACCGGCAAATCTCAGTTTAAAACACTAAACAATAATATATAATACATTAACAGAATTAATTAATTTCCGGCATTTTGGACCCATTTAAAACCTGTAATGAGTTTTACGAGAAAAAAATCGAGAATTACACTCCCTTTCAAGCCCTGGTACCAGCGGTTAAGAACCAATCGCCAAATTGTTCCATTATTAAAAGCTAATATATAGGTCTGGCTATGATGGCATGCAGGTCCATTAGAAAAACATAATCATTCCGTATGCTCGCAGGAACAGTAGATAAATTGTCTGCTAAACAAGCGTACAATTTATCTTAACTTCCAGACCTCATCCCTATTTTCCTCCTTTACCTTTACATTATCTCTGCCTCCTTAAATTCTTAATGTATTTTCAAATTTTATCCTTCTATATATACATGGTTTTGGTGCTGTGCATCCGATTGAATGACAACTGACAAGCATGAACAATTGGAGAATATTGAATTTTTATATTTTCTTTGCACATCTTACAGGTACATCGGAACAATGGCAATAAAGTATATCTTCTCTCTTTCTCTCCCCCCATTCTTTCTCTTTCTGTCTCTCTCACTTTCATACCTGTTCTGTCATTATTTTTTGACACGATATGTGTGTGTGGGGGGGGGGATGTTTGATCTTTGTGTGTGTGCGTGCATGGGGGTGAGTGCGTATGTGTAATTTTATGTTTGTATTTACTTTTGGATTAAAACTGCAGAATGAGACTATTACCGAAGTGTATGTATACAAACCCCTCAAGTTTAGGAACTAAAGTTTGATCGATTATATATATATATATATATATATATATATTGTCATAGCATAATTATTGCTATTTTTAGTATCATTTATTCGTTTTTCAAAATAATACCCAATTTTATTTATTTTTTTTTTCAGTGATGGAATGTGCAGTACATAAAAGAATAAGGGGGAAGATCAAAAGTGCAACAGTTGCAAAATGCACAGCTTTTGTTCGGCTGTGCATTCTTCTTCTTTGAAGAGTGTGGGACTGCTATGTTTTCAGATGATCTTCCATGAGCAACATACACTGCACTCAAACAAAATGCATGGAGTCGAACAAACACGCAAGCACAAACAGACAAACATCCATGAGCATTCAAACATGTAATACACATCATTTCACATGAATTCATCTCTGTAATATAAAAAAAACCCAAACAAAACAAGCACGAGAGAAGCCTCATTAGTGCTTAAATTCAATTGTTCATTTTTAATTCTCATGTTTGAAACTTTGACAGTGAACTAATTCAATTTAGGGATTCTTTAGAATATGGCATTCATGGATGACCAGTTGGGAACAATAGCCCAGAG
Organism: Heliocidaris erythrogramma; assembly: GCA_025617745.1. Taxonomy (NCBI): domain Eukaryota; kingdom Metazoa; phylum Echinodermata; class Echinoidea; order Camarodonta; family Echinometridae; genus Heliocidaris; species Heliocidaris erythrogramma. The sequence continues at coordinate 11,882,342 of CM046870.1, forward strand.
ATGTACTGCTCATTCCGTAACTGCAAAGTCATAATGGATAAGGTGTCACTTTAAAGAGGAATACACACACCTTTTAATGATACTAAAAGGAGCAATGACTTTGCCATGATAAGAGAGATATAATCTATCAAACTTGAGTTTCCAAATTTTTAGGGGTTTAGATATTTACGATGTGAGTCACTTAGTGAAAATGTTCAATTCTTAGGATTAACTATTGATGAAAATTTATCATGGAAATGCCATTTAAGTAGTGTTTGCACAAAGTTATCCAGAAGCGCTGGGGTGATTTTTAGATTAAAATTCATTCTACCAGAAAGAGTATCAATAACACTGTATAATACCATATTTTTACCATACTTGACATACTGTAATGTTGCCTGGGGGCATACTTTCAAATCTTATCTTGACAAGCCGAGAGTATTGCAGAAAAAGGTTATACGGTTTATCACCCATTCTCATTTTAGACAACCAAGTTTTCCATTGTTTCTGAAATTGAAAATACTACCATTAGATGAACTAGTAACTTTTAATTGCTTGCTGTTCATGTTTAAGCTCCAATCAATGCCTCTTGATTGTACATTAAAAGATTTATTTCAGCAGAACTCACAACTTCATAATTATAATACACGTCAAAGAAACCATATTCATCAGCCCTTTGCAAGAACAAATGTTACTCTGACTTCTTTCCATATATCCTGTATTAAGGAGTGGAATATCTTACCTAATAATATTAAGAACTCTACAACTCTTTACATGTTTAAAAGGTTATCAAAATTGTACATACTTGGTAGATTGGGATGAATTTCCCTATTTTCGTATAAACCATGTATAAAAATGTTTTTACCCATATGACCTACTGTTTGTGTGCATGTGTGTGTGCGTTTGTTTAGCATTATGTCCGAGGACATTTTCGGACAGAGAACAAAAAGAAATCATGACAACAATGGTCCTCGGAAGGCGGACAATAGTCCTCGAACGTCGAACAATGAATTTATGCCTTATTCCGTCGACTGTCCGAGGACGAGTAACAATAGAGGAACAATAGTTGTCCTCGGAAGTAAAGCCATGTAAACGTGTGTGTGCGTGTGTGTGTGTGTGTGTGTGTAGTTAAATATATTCTTGTATTATGTTATACTCTGTAGATTAGTCATCGTACCATGTGTGTGTGTGTGTGTGTAGTTAAATATATTCTTGTATTATGTTATACTCTGTAGATTAGTCATCGTACATGTATATATGTTGTATTTAGTGTTGTCATTAAGTATTCTGTATTATTACCTTGTTGTTAGGGGGCCCCACCCACAAGCTTAACTTCTCATGGGGTCCTTAAACCACTCAATCTCATATTCATGTCCTTTATACCATTGTTTTATATTACATTCTCATATTTGTTTGTTTGGTTTTGAATAAACTTGAACTTGAACTTGAACTAAACAGAAACCCAGACAATCCATACGTATATATTTAATCAAAGATGTTCACATTGTAGCCTATCATGTTTCCATAAAATTTAAGTCCTTGATCAATAAAATTCGACCATGGACATGCAGCAGAACTGTAACATATTTCTTGATTCATGTCTCATTGGCCTCTGCCCAAGTTTTGAGTGAAATGGATTATCAACCCAAGGTTGGTTGAATGGTCTCCATCCCAGTTGAATGCACTCACAGATAATGAAAGTAACTCCTCAACACCGTTCGGCCAAAACTTAGGAAGACACGATTTTACATGCTTTTCAAAAATGGCCAGTGCTTAGTCATCCTTCATCGCATTTTGATAAGCAGTCTATATCGAATTAAAACAGGCACTATGAAATATGATACCATTATAAAACATTTCAGCGATTTTGCTTGGTTTTTAAGATATTAGGGCTTGAATGTTTTTGTTTATTGACTCGTGTTTTTATTTGACTCCTCAGTGTTTACTCTTTCTTCCATATCTAATGTTTACACACCGACGCAATTATATATATATATAAGAAGTATTCCTTCTGTTCAATTAATGTAATTTTTAGAACATTTTACTCCATATTTATTATTGTCATTTCTTACTTTAGAACAACTCGTTTGTAAAACAACCTCTGATCGTGTTTGATTGGGAAACAAACCAAAGAAAACGTATTTCATATCAATCATTTGGGCAGTTATGAGGGAAAAACAGTGTATTTCTGATTTTTTTGTTGTTGTCCAATTTCGTTATTTATCTAAAATCCATGTAACAGTACCGTTAAGTCTTAGAGGGTGTTACTTTCTTAAGAGTTGTATTAGAGACATAAACAAATATATACACATATGGCTTTATTCTAATTTATTGCACAATTTGGAGAAAGCATATATTGTATAACTTTTAAACATTCCAATCGATTGTACGCAAGGTGAATGTCAAAGGCATCATAATGATTTTCTGAATTTACAGCATCGTTATTGATCGGTGTGTATGTACCCCGATTCTTTTACAATTAATTGTCATTAATTGTCATCATGTCAATGATGACATTTACTTTATTTCCTGATCCATGGATAACCTTATGAGGGGGAAAAATATCTCCTAAAACGTCTGAGAAGGCACATGATTATATCTTTAAAGGAAAATGTCCGTCAAAGATTAAACGGCAAATTGGGACAAATGAGAAAAGCCCTCCGATATTATGTTGACGAAAACCGATTATCGATTCGATCTTTGGTTTAGGCCAACTGGATGCGCTAATAAACCAATTTCTCACCAAATCTTTATCGCTAAACATCATGAACATCTAACAACACTTTTTATCTTTAAGGTACACTTTGTATCTTTAAGGTACACTTTGTATGATCAGCAATATTACTGATCAATTTCTCATGTACATTCTGCATGTTCAGAAGGCAATTGTGAGCTTGTTGGTAATCAAGCAAACTCGGAATACACCGTTTTAAAGTCATATCCGAGGGGCTTGTTAATGAGGATTAACTCATCCACCGGTGTAGTACAAAACCGTGCACTGCTACACCACTGAGCCATCACGCCTCACACGTGAGGTGCGCATTGACCGATTCGTTCATAATTATGTCAATTACAGGCATTCGTAGACTTTATAATGATCTTTCTTGCAGTATACACGGCGGGACCATACCTTTAACCCATCTTGAGTTGGATTAAATGGATAATTATTGAAAGGAAACGAACAATATCAACATTGTTTTTGACATGAGACGTAATTCATAGAGAGACACCCGGTTTGTCCGAATAGTATTCTCCTTTACCCAGACACAACTGGTTAATTCATTCCGAAATTTCTATTTTATTTCTTATCTTATCGGCCAATCTGGAACAATAATAGAGATATTTGTAGTGCTTAATTATGTAAAACACTTAATATTGAAAAGATAATATTCTTTAGTCTATAAGTATATCCTGTGAAACTTAACGAGTTAATCGTCTTTTCATGTAGGCCTACCTTAAAAGTGTCTTATTAACTTTGTAAATAAATATATTCATATGTTGTATATCATTTTATGTATTTATAATATTTCCCATATTTGCCGTAGCTCCAAAGGGTTACATAGCTGTAGTTCTACTTGGGACCCGGCATTTGAACCTCCAATGTACATACATCGGTTGGTTTTGACGTTGTAAACTTGTCCATTAGCCTGCAAGGAAGAAGAAACATGATAGAAAAATAGGTGAAACGCTAACTACATAATTTTGTAAGGATATGAAAATGTGGTTTATTGCTTACGTCAAAGAATTACTAATGCACAAATTTAAAGATATCAAATATTTAATTTAGTAATAAGATGTACAGATGTCATCAATAGCAACAGAAATAGGGGCACTGGATTAGGTCAGGATAATGCAACGACGTTATATTTGTAGATGGCGACGGTTCAGGTAAACTTCTCTTTCTCTGCTGATATATCTAATAACAGCGTCAGAATTCCACTAAACATGCTAAAATGTCATTTTAGTATAATATGATTTTGCCAATAACCACATTTGGTGAGTTAGCGCCGCCTGTCGGAAATGTTCGCACAGTTTTAGTGGAACGAAAGTAGACTGAAAGTAGACTGATCAACGGATTTCATCACTTCAAGTGGCCAAGAATTTGTCGGTTATCAGTTGGTTTGGAGTCGGTCTGTGGTGTTACTGAGTAACTGAATTGTTATGCCCCAGTTACACGTCCAGACCGACTCGCAACCGATTGCTATAAAAAAAAAAAAAAAATCGCAATTTGTAGTTTTCAAAAATTTTGGTCTATATTGTTGGTCTGGTATCGGTCTTGTTGGTGTGACTTGGGTATTTAGAATTAAGTAATTGTTATGTACTTAATGAAGGCTGACAGGGACGTTGTGGAAAGCAATATTCGATAACTGAAAGTCCGACCCTGTATAAATATATAAATAAATAAATGAATAAATAGGAAGGAATAATTCCCTGTTCAGAAGCACCAGACCGGCATACCTTTATAATCCATTTTTGTGAGTCTGGTGGGACACCCGATGGACTGCAGGCATTGAGAAGGACATGTGTGCCTGGAGGGTTCGCATCTAAGCATAGCTCGTCGTTCCTAATCTCCCCAACTCTTGTTTCTTCAAAATACTGGATGGAAACAGAAAATACGTAACAAACAATAGAACCATCAGCAGACGAGCTATAGATTTGAAATAATAGAATCTTCTGAAATGAGCTCAGATTAACCACTTTTAAGTACAGTGATTGAGGAGAGAAATCATCATTCTTTTGATGGGGGCTCAACTCAGTGACCTAAGGATACAGCATTTTGAACCAAATTACTTTTATTTAGAAAAGGGGTTAAATGTATATTACTTTTATATAGAAAATCAGTTGATAAAATATGAAAGCATCGAATAAGTCCTCCTAATCTCAGTTGTCTTATTCCTGTATCAGTGGACATTCTAAAAGTACCAGTAAAACCTCCTTGAATTAGTAACCTTATGTTTTTATCACAAGTGTTTATCCCTGTCATTTCGCTCCCCCAAAATTACTATGGCTTTCAATACCTGCATCTATTCGGATCTTCAAACAGGTTGTCTCTGGATATCTTAACGAATCGACAATACAAGACTTGTAGATCACGTGGATTGTACACAGTGTAGTGTATACTCTATTCTCAATCCATGGAGGGGGATATGATGTATATAATATTTCAAGACTGAACGAACAAAAAAAGATTATCATAAAGTCAGCTAATAGAAGTAAATGACACCCAACGTGTATAAAACTGGTACCTGATTTCCACCTAGTTTATGACAATGCCATCCTATCAGATTCTTTCCAGTTTGTCCATTCTGATCGTTGGAATCCAAGCACAGCTTTGCACCTGTATTTTGAAACTGTCCCATGTAAATCAAGGGCGATATGAAATCATACAATTATGCATATTTATAGTTTGATAAAGATACATGCATATCTTGAAGTGCTGCTAATACAAAGTTCACAACAACAAGAAAGTTTTACATATTGCTGCTAAAAGTCAGAATACATAAACTCCAAATAAACATTACGGCGACTTACATGCTCGCACAAATTAGGGCCGCTCGGAACCAAAGTATGAGTTCGATTCCGCGCGAGCGGGTTAATGTTTTCTTTTAATTTCTTCATACTCCTTAACCGCTAACCCATAGAAGGTGAGGTAAAGTGTTTTGTGCTTAACTGTATACACTCTAGTTGTACACAATTTATTTTATTCATGCAATTGTTACACTTTAGATGTCTGTATTTTTCTGGATTTAGAATTCTGATTTATAGTGTTGATTTCCTAATAAAAAAGGTAATAGTCGACACCCGAGAAAAATATCTGGTAACGCAGCGTGTTTACTTGATGTTGATGGTTACAATTTCTACTATTAATTAACAGATATCTTAATAATTATTCAGGATGATATATTTATGGAACGCTTAAAGGGGAAGTCAACACTGAATTTGAATTTTAAAGGATAACAATTTTTGAAGTTTTATGGTTGTGTTCGATCTAACGCAGATTGGCATTTTTTTTATTTCACTTACGCACAGTTCTCAATTTTTTCGAACAACATCATGAATTTCCATGTTCATCTAAAGTAAATATTCGTATCATATGCATAATTTTATCTTTGTTATCTTTATTTACACTATACGATTTTTATTTCATGACGGTTGTCTACGAAGGATCTTTTCTACATTAGGGCCAACAGATATCTGAAACCTACATAAATAGTTTGCCGAAGGACAAAACTTGGTGACGGGACGTACAGTTCTGGATAGACATTATTCAGGTACCAGTTGAAGTCTTTACAACCCAACGACTCTCTGAGCTTCTTTCTCTCCGATACATCTCCAATATCTCGACCCTTGAGGTGAGGGACTCGGTTGTAAAAGTGCTCCTTGTGTTCATCCGTCCACACCTATATGTTGTCACATTTGAAAGTGCAATCCGTTAATAACAATTTACAATTCTCCATGGTATTGATGTTTTGGGGGTTTTTAAGTCGAAGAGTCACTGCTCAGTGCTGGTATTAACAATTGACTTTCATGCCGGTATTTAAAAAAGCGTAATAACTTTAGTTAAAATATTAAACAATGACTAAGTTAGTAAAACAACGACATGCACATTGATATTCCAGAAGGTTCAAGCAATAACTTCTGCATAATTATCATCTGCATAAAAAACAAGACTCACTTCATTTTGTTCATTCATTTTTTAACAGAATTAAAAAAAAATTGTACTAGTACTTCTGCTACTACTACATGTATGTCTCCTAGTACAGCTACTACAGCTTCTTTCTATTACTAGAACAAATACTTCTGTACTGCATCTGCTGCTACTACTACCACTGCTACTATTACTACTACTATTAATATGCCTACTCCTACTACCATCAGTACCACCACCACTACTACTACTACTATTACTACTATAGTACTATACTACTACTACTACTACTACTACTACTACTACTACTACTACTACTATTACTACTATAGTACTACTACTACTACTACTACTACTACTACTACTACCACTACTACTACTACTTCTATACTACTACTATACTACTACTACTACTACTGTTAATACATATATTACTATTACTACTACTACTACTACTACTACTACTACTACTAACTACTACTACTACTACTACTACTACTACTACTACTACTACTACTACTACAACTACTACTACTACTACTACTACTACTACTACCACTACTCCTTCCACTAATTTAGACAACACTTACCTCAACTACTCTCATAGCATTATGTTCGACCACATCAATTGGGTTCTTGCCTAGGAAGGAATAAGGTGACGTACCACGGTACACGTGACCAACACGTGAGCACGGAATCATTTCAATCGATCCACCGCACATCCAAACCTGAAAGAACGAAATTAACATTTATCCTTTTATTAGATATTATAAAACATCTATGCTTTGGGAGTAATGCATTTGTCTTGTATGCACGTTGAGTGATACTAACTTAGCAGATGAAATATTAGGGTAGATAATCAAGCTATATGTTTATGATGGAAACCTCCTGCATTTTTCTCTCTCATCAAACCTTTGTTTTCTTTGCGTTCTATAAATTGTTATGTCAAAGTATATATTCTTTGTATTGATGATTATATTATCATGTATTGTGTTACTATGTTCCGTTCACTTATTGTATATCAATTATGCTTTTTATATTTGGAAAAATAAATCAAATCAAAATCAAATCAATTATTTTTAAAGAGGTTTGGATTGAAAATTGGCATGGCTTTCTATGTAACGATACACCAGTTATTTAAATTGAGTTCGGAGTCCAAACGCTTAATTCTAAGTACCTTTGTAATTGTGTGCGATATGTTTAATTCAGGTGTAATATATCTCTTACAATGCACGTCGATATCTTACATTGTACTCATAATACATACTATATGGTAACACAGATTTCAATATTTTGGTCTTTGATTAATTGTTTCAACTCTTTGTCCTCCATATGAATTTCAACAAGAACAATTTATCTTCGAGGACTCGCGTTTTTCCCTCGCCACGTCTCCATAGCGAAGTTCTCTTCGTTTCCCCCGCACCTCCATCCATGTTCTCCCCTCCCTACCCCTCTGTACTTTTGCTCACTTCTCTAATACCCTGATAGACTTTTCTAGGTTTCCACCACGTCACATCTCCATACCTGATCAAACCCTCTTCTGCATTCGGGGAGAGCTCGTGATTCCGAAGTTTTAATTTTTCGGAGGTTCCGCCTAACTTACTCTTTCATTATCGAAGTTATAAACACTGCTTCCTGTTTAGATTATAACGAATACTATTTTCAGTCTCTGTATTACAAACACTGTTTGTAATATGATGCCTATTTTTATTTGCAAACCTTTGGATAAACGAATGTTATAGATAACAAACCTTCGGATTAATAACATTCGGATTCCGAATTTCGGAACCTTCGGAATTATAAGCCTTCGGAAACCCGAGATGCAATATCATTTGCTCCCCACTCACTCTTCTATAGGCCTACTTTGTCCAAATTCTCTTACCTTAAGAGATTCTTCCAGGTTCTCTCCTCCCCACACCTCAAAACCTGGATCAAACCCTCCAAGCTTCAAGAACCACTCACGATCCATTGTGAGAAGACCTCCCGGCATGGCAGGAGTTCTAACAATCAATAGTAAGAGAGAGAGAGAGAAGAGAGAAGGGGGGTCAGTAATTTGGGAAGGAGTTGAAGAGAGACAGAAACAGAGACAGACAGACAGATATAAAAAAAAAACAGAAAAGGAAGAGGGGGAAGGGGGAGACAGAGAGGGAAATTTATACTAGTTATGAGAGAAGGCTTAATTAGGCACTAGGTGTCACCATTGGAGCTTCATGGTGTCACCGATCATTTTCAGGATTTGGGGGAAATGGATCAAGTTGAATCCTCGCTCTACGGGATACACATTTCATTCAAATGGACGACAACTATTACTGCCCCCCCCCCCCCTCTCTCTCTCTCTCTCTCTCTCTCACTGTAATCAACGAGTCTATGATGCTCTGAAAACACATTTTTGTGTCTTTATAAATCACGTTTTCTGGAATCTATGAATTTGTTGAGCTTTGAAATTCAGATTAAAACAAAGGGAGTATAATATAGAGCGGGTTTGACTCAAATTGGAAGAGAGAAACAGAGGGGGTAAACTGCCTTTTTTGTTGTTTTCGTTTGTTTGTTTGTTTGTTTTTGTTGTTGGTGTTTTTTTTTTGGGGGGGGGGGGTGAAGTGTAATGTACTTTACACACGAGTAAATATGTGAGCGTCACTACGCGAAAGACTGAGTTAAAAGAAGAGAACAATATGGAGGAGCCTTAGGTGAATGTTAAGATTGTAGGTTATAGGCTCCAATGTGCAGTCTTTGAAAATAGTTGGAACGAGCATTGCATGATTACAGAAAACATTGTGTATACAGATAGAGTTAATGTACGTAGCAGTAATAGAATTCGCATTCGAAAGCGTGGCTTTTGAATGGTAGCGTCACTTTCATTACTACAATAATATAAAAATTCACATTATAATATAACAATTTCAATATTTTCATAATTTTGTGGGAGGCACGTCCCCAGTGAATTCCAAATCTAGACATTCTCTTACTTTATTGGATCAATTTTTGATGGTCTTTCATCGTAGTTGGGCACTGCTTTCCATCTGTATTCGAATCGCCAGTTGAATCCCCCTCGCTGCAATGGCTCGCTGACGACGTGGTAGTTGAATGTGTCTTTGTTGATCTCATCGACCACGGGCATGACCACGATGGTCCTGTCCGCGGCGATGCGGGCGAGGAGAGGTTCTAACCAGCCAACCATAACCTGGCAATAACAATGAAGGGGGTAAATTAATGTTTGATTTAAAGATAATGTTGAGTTTTGGTCATGCGATATAACATTGCGCAAGAACCCGTCTCAAATAAATTGGGAAAGGTTGATTATATAAAAATTGGTGTACGCTGTAGGGTTTTGGAATCACCCAAAACGAGAAGAAATTGCCTCAATCCTGCTGAGAGTTGCATGCACTGCACACAGAAATGTTTATATTGGACTACACACAAATGTTCGGCCCGAATATGTCAGCCGTTTCTCGTCATAATTCGAATATAAGGGCATTTGAAGAACAATCCTTTTCAGGGTATATTTGTACATGTACTATGATGTTCTTTCAAACTGACATAAAAGAAATGAGAAAGCTCACAAATTATTTTTCACCTTTACCAGAACCCAACCTTCCCTTTAAATCGCTAACATCAACTTGATGATAGAAGTAGGTCATTGATATCATAATTATATGTCTGCGGTTACCCCCAGTCACATCAACGAAACCCACACCAGGGGGGTGTTTCACAAAGAGTTAAGTTTGACTTAAATTCGCACTTAAATTCCCAGTTGCGTGCTGTATATTACGCATCACCGTATTGGTCAGATCATGCTCAGGGGACGCGCGCTCTTGGGTAATCTGCCAATGAGATTACGCGTTTAATACCATATGCGCATTGGTAGTACGCATGACTTTGAGTCAAACTTAACTCTTTGTGAAACACCCCCCCCCCCCCCCCGATCGACAACAGACGGAACAAAAATCGCATTACCCAAACAGCCAAAAATAAGACGGTTTGGAGTAAGTTTGGAGTCGGTTAGTCAGTAGTACTGAGGTATCAAGGCAGAAAGGTATTAAAACTCTTTGCAAAAGGATATATGCGTTTACACCCTTCTGGCACAAACTGGTTCATTTCTATAGCAGTAGCAGTGTTGGGTACCTCGAGATCGATCTATCACGAAGATCTGTACGAAGACAGACTACCGGATGTGTTTGCAGGCACATTAAACACCGGGTTTACACCCTACTCTTTGCGAGAAGTGTAGCGTATTAACGTACCCACGCAAGCAGCTTAAGACGAAAGTCATATGAAGAGCCTGACGACTAACTGATTGGACCACACCGCCTCCCCCTCGATCTTACATGTCTTAAGAAATGACATCTATAGAAATAAAAAGCAGCTGTGTTCCATTCAAGATTCCATGAATGTTGATAATGCATTGATTTTGGGGAGAAAAATCTTGCCAAGTAAAATATTCAGAATAAACTTTTCAAATCTCTCTTCAAAGAATTTTTTTTTTACTTAGGCAGAGTGCAGATCAGACTGTTACCTCGACATGTGAATCTAGCAAAGTGAACGTTTCGCCTTCTGCCGCATCGACCCCCATCATGCGAGCTTTGATTAGGCCGAGTCTTGTCTCGGATCTCAACATGCGAATCTTTACCGAGTGAATGTTGGCGATGTAATCCTCAACGGGTTCTTGGAGATGCTCTAGAAACAAGTAAAATAATTGATTTATTTTATTTAATTAAAGAGTATATTATGTAAAAACAGTCTCATACACATTCATCAGACAATAAACTTAAATAAAGTCTCATGGCTTACAGCACATACTGCAAGGGAACTCGGGCCACCGAAAAGATTACTTTAAATGAAAGCTACAGATAATTTGAGATAAACAGGTTTGTATTAAAAAATGAATAAATAAATAAATAAATAATAATAATAATAATAATAATAATGATAATATCTCTAACAAAAATGAGTGAATTTTCACTTGTTTAGGAGTGAATATCGAGTGACTATCGAGTGCTCTCTAAGAGTAAAAGAGTGCAGTTTTACTCTATATTCACTCTATATTTCCACTCTCCCTGGGAGTGACGTCAGTGATCACTGGATTTTTGTTTTCTTTTTTTTTAGAGAGTTATATACCAGACCGAAATTTTCATATTTGGTGACGGGGTCTGCTCGCTCTTAAAAAGGACCGCTATTTACAAAGGACCGCTTTCATTTAGTCACGCGTTATGGGTAGCGGTCCTTATGAATAGCGGTCATTATGACTAGCGGTCCTTATTACTAGCGAGGTAATTTGTCTATGGTTTGCTCGCTATTTATAAAGGACCGCTATTCATTTAGTCACGCGTTATGGATAACGGTCCGTATGAAGAGTGGTCATTATGACTAGAGGTCCTTATGTCTAGCAAGGTTACCGGTGTAAAAACTATTTAAAGACTTTTCAAAATGGTGACAGAAGCTCCAAACATTTTCCCAAAAGGCAAAAAAGGCCCCACTTCTGATAACGCCCTAAAAATTGTAAAGTCTGCAGACAGAAATTTGCTTGTTTGTTTGCAGATGCTTTTCTGCATTTATTTCATAATCAATGTAAAACAACAGTTGCTTTCAAACGTAACATATAATGGATGAGGCGATAAACTTACATAGAAATAATTGAGTGTTACATCATGATTGCAAACCATCTTTCAGTGATAATATTATATACACGTACCAATAATACAGTGAGTATGGATATAATTCTATATAAAACATTTGATGATGTAGGTACAATTACTTACAAAATGCAGAGGGCAAAACTATTATAAGCAAATGCTTAAGACGATAGCAGCCCGGAATTGCATGCGTATAGATGAGGATTCAGGAAATATATATAGAAAAAATTTGCCATATTGTAAATTCAAGAAAATTGCATACATTGAGAATCACTTATAACTCGCCATATTGTAATTTTAAGGGAATTGCATATATCTGTGCCGTGAGTGCACAGGTGCAAAGTGCATATTATAGCTGGGGATTATGGTTTTGCAGATAATGTAATTGCATGGAGGGAAATTGAGTTTGGTTTAAGGATAACAATGGATACAGGACAATCAGGGGTCGATATTCAAAGCAATCATTCATGGTTGTAATTTAGCAGCAGATGTTTCTTCATTAGAGCTTCTAAAAGAAAAATGAGAAGAGGCAGTTTTTATATTTCCAGGTAGTGAGTTCCATATATCAGGACCATTGTGTCTAATAGTTTTTTGCGCTATGAATAGTCTGGGATTGTTCAAGTGAATATCAGAAGAATGACGTGTTGGATAGGAATGAATGCTGGAGTTTTGAGTGAAAGCATTTTGAAGAGTACTAGGTAGAGACTGTTTCGAGAATTTAAACATAAAAATAGCCGTTTGGAATACATGAATGTCATTTATTTTAAGTGTTTTGAGTTTGTAAAATAACGGATCTGTGTTTGCTAAATAGTGCGAAGACGTACAAATGCGCAGCGCTTTTTTCTGGAGTAAAAGTAATGAATTGATTCTTGTTTTGTAGGAATTTCCCCATGCCAGGTTACAGTAAGATAAATACGGATAAACTAGCGCATTATACAATATAAATAAGGATTTTTGAGGTAAACTGTCTTTTAGTTTGTTTAATATACCTACTCCACTTGACATGTTAGATGATATATTATCAATGTGATTTTTCCACGTTAAATTGGAATCTATTAACACCCCCAAGAACTTTGTTGAATCTTTACTAGTAAGGGTAACATCGTCAATAATTATATCGTCGTGGAAAAAATTTGCTGAACTCGCAGTCTTAAAGTGTATGAAGTTTATTGCATTTAAACCAATGGGATATATTGATTAACTGTGTATTAATTGTTTCAATTTGGGATAAATTTAATTTAAATCTATCCCTCCCTCTCTCTCCGTGTCTCTGTCTGTCTCTCTCTCTATTTAATAGCAAAGCCCTGACCAAGGCCCCCGTTTCATAAAACCTGTTATCAATAACAACTGCCTCATTCTATGACAAATTCGCTCTCGGCCAATCAGCTTCAAGGATTTCAGTAGCTTATAACAATTATTGTAACTTGTTATTGATAACAAGTTTTATGAAACGGGGCCCTGATCATAAATATTTGAACAAGTTGTTCAAACAATCCTACAGGTGTTACTTCATTAAGAGTAGCTAGTATTTGTCGAATGCACCCAGTTATCAAACACTGAGAATACAGCAACAGTCATTTCTGATCTATCCCTTTTCCCCCGCGGCGAATCGGGGGGGGGGGGGGGGGGCACAGGCCTCGATATGGGGGGCACCATCACATGTTTGGCTTACAACTATGCCTAATTTCCCACAGCATACATGTATAAAATTTGCCACGCCACGGGCGCGCTTTCATTAATTTATCCCAAATTGTACATCCACCATTGTTTTCCCTGCATGATATATTTCTCTTCGTTCCCAGCTTTCCTTCCAAATATAACATCGTTTTATCGACCACTGTAGAGAGATTACCATAGCCAAAGAATTACTAGGCTAGTAACTGCTTGTCTTAACACATCTTACAACACAAATTGATTTCATTAATAAAAATGTATTGTTCATGCAGATGATCGGTTATAAGCACAATTCAGAAAAAAGGAGAAAGAAACAAAAAAGAGAGGAAATTTATAAACTGAAAGTGCTTGTAGACGACATTGATAGATGAGACTTCAGGTGTATCGAAGCAACAATGTCGTATCGTTTCGGTGCTCCCATTCATCAGTGATGCCGTGATGTGAATCACACTGGCTAGCAACCTGTTACTTCAACCTGTTATTGGCGAAATAACACTTCGAATATGTATAAAACGTATCACAATACAGACCATAAACTAGTACATTTGGTACAGGTCTTTATATGGCCATTTCATGGGCATTGTGATAAAGCAAAATTGAATTGAACAGAGATATCACTGAGCAAAACATTTTTTTTCTTTCTGCGCTCTATAGATGAGACCTAAATATCAGTTTTTGTAGAGGTGTCGTAGTCGAGTGGTTTGAACACTTTACTAGAGATTACTGGAGATGGGAAAGTCGTGGGTTCGAACCACGGTACGTACGGCACTAGTGTAAGAGACATGGTAAAATATCTATATTTCTGTCCACAATCATATACTGTACGGTATTTTATCACTCACATGTAAATTTTTTCTCCTGAATATTAAAGTTAGGTTGTTTTTCTTGTCGATGTAAACAAGGGGATGAGGGCGGGGGGGGGGGGTCGTTTCGCGCCCGCTTTTTAACAAATTATATCACATCTGGTATTCCTACGCAAAGAAAGTTTTGTTTTGCTTACAGGAGATTTTTCAGCATTGTTCCCCCTCCCCCGCCCCGCTAAATCCTGGATTCGTCCCAGGTCACCGACACTGTCGATTTCAAGCTGGTAATTGCATTTCATATCTTATCCTCGGAATCCCTGGTTCAAATTCATTGTGGTAATTTTAGCTTTACTGGAATTATATTCACTTTTTTTGCAATGATTCATTTCAATGTCACCGTATTCATGGCAACATAATTTTTTCGACTGCATGTACGTTTTCTTCTCAAATGAAATGACGAAAAATGGCTGTATATAGTGTGAGGATTATCAATATTATTATGATTATTATTATTATTATTATTATTATTATTGTTATTATTATTATTATTATTATTATTATTGCTTACCTAACTGCGACTTAAGGCGAAACCTAACAATAGGTTTATTCCGTCACAATAGAACTCAACGTTCGGGCGAAACGAGTGTGTGTTAGGGTGAAACGTAACAAAAGAATGAGATAAAAGATTTCGCCCTAAGTCGCAGTTAGAGTTATAATAATTATCATTATTATCATTATTAAAATTATTATTATTATAGCTTGGAAAATACAGAGAAATGATTTATTGAAGAAAGATGGAAATGGAAAGAAGGATTGATATAATATACATGACGATCTAGAAAAAAAAGATAACAAGGTGAACAAGGAGTGAATGGATATCTAGTGGAAGACAAAACATTTGTGCGAATTTTCAGGAAAAAAAAATGAAATATTACATAAAATATTGAGAATGTAGACGCAAATCAATAAAGGGAAATGGTATCAAACCCCATAACAAAATAGAGTCAAGAAATAAGATTAAAATAATAAGAAGGTATTAAACAAAGTGTTGATATATATATATATATATATATATATATATATATATACAAGGGTCCCAAGTCCTTGTGTTGCCATAAAGCCATTATGGTAATAGCCGGGAGGGCGCATTGTTATACATAATTTATATATATATATATATATATATGTAAGTCAGCAACAAATAAAACACCTGTTTAAGGATTATTTTTTTATTTTATATACAGTGCGTGCCAGCAAAATGAAACCGAGATTTATCGATATTGATCATTTCTTAATCACAATTATGATTAATAAAGGAAACTCTCATTTGATGCCATTTATATGATACATACTTCACGCATGAATGAATAAAAACAATATGAAGCAGGGCTCGCAAAAGTCGTTTGGCCAACAATATCTGAATTTCAAAGAGATAATCACATTTCTAAAAAATTCATTTCTGCCTTTTCATATGGCACCTCAATCGGGAAATATGAGCCAGGGATGACAAAGCTCTGTTGGTGTAAATTGATGCTTGCATTTCCATGATTTATGAAAAGAATCCGTTTGCACTGGGTTCATGTCCTAGCAATAAACAAACAAGACAAGACTTCATGCATTGCTGATCGTCAAAAAAATGGAGTAATGAGTACACAATGATAAAAGCTGATTGATAGTGAGGTACGTTTTCATTATTAAAGGGCAATCCAACCTTGGTGATAAGTTGATTTGTGTGAAAGCAGAAAAATAAGAAAAAAAAACAGGATCGTGAAAGTTTGAGAGAAATCGCACAAAGAATAAGAAAGTTATGAATGTTTGAAAAATGAGATTACTACATCTATGCGAATCTCAAATTGGCAATTTGGTGAGTCGATTGTGACATACTTTGGACAACTCTCCCGTTTGTCGTACACAAAAATATCATTAATTTGCGGTTTTCTCCGAATCGGCTTTACCATCGGAGCAGTACTCAAAATATATTGGAGATCGCATATTGTTATAGGTCCTCATGAAAGAGAAAAATCCTACTGAGTAATGCATTTTGAAAAAAAATGACATTTTAGTCATGTTGTGTGTTGGAGCGAATGGGGGAGTTGTCCGCAACTACTTTACAGTGATGCTAACTATTCGGCCAATTTGAAATTCCCATATGTATAGTGATTACAACTTTCAAAAATTCATAACTTTCTTATTGTTTGTCCGATTTCGTTCAGACTTTCACCAATCTGATTCTCTGATTTTCCCTCTTCCATTCAGAGCAACTTGCCATTAGGATTGGATTTCCCTTTAAGCCTACTTGACCATGAAGTTTGCAGTTAACAACAGTTAACAACAGAGCAACGAGTATTTCTGGTAACAGAAAGGGGACGATCTGGGAGCCTTTAATAAATCATGGAAATTCAAGCACCAATTTACACCAACAGAGCTTTGTCATTCCTGTCTCATTTTTCCCGATTGAAACCCTCTTGAAATTAAAATCAATTCAGATAATAAAAATGGCTGCTGCGTTTTTTGAGCAAAACTCTTTGTTGGAATTGCTTTGGATTCTTTTGTCTGGCTCGTCAGTCAATCAGTTCAATCGAGATTACAACTTTTGTTTACCTACCCATCGTACTTGCGTCATCCACCAGCACAATTTCCTTGATCAGTCGCAGAGGGCTCCTGTCAATGATGCTGTTCAGGGTCCGCAGCAGAGTGGACCATGCCTCGTTGTGGAAGCAGATGATGATCGACGTCATGGGTAAGTTGTAAGGATAGTTGATATTCTTGCATCTTGATGAGGTAACGTGAGAGAGAAAAGGAGAGAAAACAAAAAACATAATGCATTAACAATGACCTCAAAATTCTGACAAAACTATCGTTTACGCATATATCTTTATGACCTGTTATATTACAATGTTAAAGTGAAATATACATTGGTTGAATTTAGCACAACCGTTTTAGAACACACCTTTCCTTTAGATTCCAACAAGCTTGTGAGCGTCTAGTTTATCCACCAAAAGAATCATGTTGTTTTCTGCATCAATAATTGATGACAAGTTTTTATAACATGTTGGGTAAGCTAGGAATTTCACCAAGTATTACATGCGACCACGTATAAGTTTGCTTGCGATAGGGAGTCTCGTGGAAGAAAGTTCACTTTAAGAAGTTTAGCCCAAGCAGATACCCAAACTGTTGGATTTACATTATCCATAGTTACTGAACTGCACATTGCACTATTTATATTCATGAATAAAGCCGAACTTGAACTTGAACTTGGATACGTATGGTTTTTCTTACTCGTCATAACGACCATCCATTAACGTCCTATGAAGTGATATCTTGCTGCTAACTAGCTCGTTGAATGAATGTTTCTTGTATCTTTTCTCCTCTTCTTTCTTTCCCTCCATCGACAGGGCCAGCTTTACCCCTGCACCCGAGTCCCCAAGCTTCTTCACATCAGCCATCGGTTTGTTATTATACGTAGGGGGTGGAGTTTTCGTAGGGTAATTTCTAGCTGCTAATGGAGCGCCGTTCGTTTCAGCGTTAGCACGTTTATCACCTAAATGGGGTAATCGTAATTAAAAACAAACAAACAAGCAAAACAAAACAAAACAATAATGAGATGTGTTTCATGTTATCCTCGTCGGTACAAGTGTAGGTATATTCGTTAGAAAGAAAGTTCATACCATAAAGAAAGCATAGATTAACACAGAAAAGAGCATGCAATCTATAGATTAAAAAAAAAAGAGTTTTTAAGCAAGGGTAAAATGGTCAAGACAAAGGCTAGAAAACACGGTAATGAAAAATGCTCAAATTGGAACATGTACATGATGTGCATTTTACATAGCTAAAGAGATATTAAGAGTGGGAAATAGAATCAGAAAGGAGTGACATGATTAAAGAGAGTTAACAAAACAAAAACAAAAGCAAACAACAAAAAACAACAACCCCACCCTAAAAAAAACAACAACACACACACACACATGCAAACAGAAGAGATACAGTACATATAGATGGACATAAGGATAGAAAATAGATCTCGGGCAGATATCGATCAGAAAAGAAGGTGATAAGTTTAAGAAGATAGTGAGCATTTTAATAGACGCTCTCCAAATAGGAAACATTCCTTTTATATGTTCTAGATTATTTGACGATTTGTTTGTCATACGGAATGATTAAACTATCCGGCCAAGAGTGAGACGAACGTGAACCTAATTATCACGCAATAATCACCGGAGACCCGAATAAAACTGTATACCTGCAGTGTATTAACCCATTCACTGCTTAATTCTCCAATTCCCATTTTAGGTTTAACACCATGAACCACCTGGTTCCCATAAGCAATGGGTTAAATGATCAACCTGAACTGTTGTAAATGCTTGATTACCCGCGTATACAAGAAAATTATTCTCGTACTGGCAGGGGTGAATCCATAACGGCATTTGGAATTTCAATACCGCAAAAAGCCTCCAAGCATGATAACAAAGAATTCCATATATTCCTATGCACTGTGATCTCTCAAACGCAAGAGGTAAGGTGTAATTTGAAATTTCCTATTCAGAGATATTGTTTTATGCACGTGTTAAGTCAGACCAGGAGTCAGACAACGAACATAAAAACAATCACTAAGCTTTCTCTCAAGCATGGATCAAATAAGAATTTTCGTGTAGGACATAAAGTTGACATCTCAATGTACGTAGGAACGTGGGATCTTTCAACAGACACAGTAAAACAAAGGGATACAAATGTTAGATCCGCAAGACCAACTCCTGATCGCTGATGGGTAATTATAAGAGAGTAAATGAATGAAAATATACTAAATGACATCAGCTCACCTCCCCAATCCATCTCTATTCCCTGCCGCATGGCCCCCATCAACTCCTCTTGCGGTATCCTGAACTTCAGCATCCCATTATCATCGACGGAATCGACAACCTGATGACTAGCGCCATCGTCACGGACATCAGCCACCGGACCGTGACGACCTGTGTGTTTTTGACCTTCAGGATTCTTGATGCCTTTTTCATCAATTGAGGTGGATCTGCGATTGCAATCGCAACCATTAAACATGTTAAATGTCCTTTTTATGACGTGATATTCGAGTAAAAAAATTAATGACACAAAGATTACTCCTTCAAATATATCAGGGCGGTTGAAACGTTTTTAAACTTGTTGGTGACATCCTCAAAAAGGACACCTTTTTTCGGGGGAAAAGAACACCTACAACAACGTGATGAAACGACTGATATATCATCACACATTAAGCACTTTTTTATACGTTACTGTTTCATACTCATCATAATTAAAAGGGATACAAATCTGGATAGCATGATCTGTTGTTCATCATGGTCTTGATGAACCTACAAAATACAACAACAACGTCAGCAGGAGTTGCTGCTACTACTTCGACTACTGCTACTACTACTACTACTACCACTACGACTACTACTACTACTACTACCACTACTACTACTACTACTACTACTACTTTAGCAGAGTCGCCATAACTTCTGAAAAATACAGATTAGTTGTAACTTTTTCCTATGCCATTGATGTACAAATAACATCAGATTAGCTAATCTGTATTTTTTCCCCTGTAAAAATACAGATATTTTTTACAGTGTATTACTACATGTAATACTACTACTACTATTCCTACTACTACTACTACTACTACTACTACTACTACTATTACTACTACTACTACTACAACTACTGCTACTACTTCTTCTTCTTCTACTACTACTACTACTACTCCTACACCTACTTGCTAGTACTACTCCTTCACCTACTTACGAGAGGTGCCCACGTGTGTCTCTCTTGTCATTCTTGTTGTTGACCGTTGATTGGTGATGTTCATTTTCATGTTTTACGTGGTATATAATGAACAATGCATTGGAAACAAGGCAGATTACGGCAACGGTCAGCAAGAAGTAGATGCCACAGTTTCTCTTCAGAGATTTGCCACGCATTTTCCTCTCCGTCTAACCCTCGAACCTGACCAGCTGGTAAAACCAAGTTATTGTGGAAGTCCAAATGGTTGGACAGTGGCTGGAACAAGCTGTCTCTCAAGAGAATGTACCAACAACGTCTAACATCAAGGTGGAAGCACATAGGTTAAAGTGTCCTGTTAAAGTCCACCTTCCTTTACACTCGGAAGCTAGTAACTGCGTTTGACATCAGGTGAAGCAAACTGGTTGTCTTTACACATAATATGGTCACTTGCAGAAAATGTATGATTTGAAAAGACAGGATATCATTTATTTCGTCCACCTTCTTCTGTCTTTGCTAGCTAGTAACTGGAAATTCGGAGCAAAACGTTGTGCATCGGATGAAGGTATAGCTGTGGATGTCTGTACTCAGAATATTTTCACATGAAGAAGATATACGTAACATAAAGAAGAGTATCATCTGTTTTTTAGTCGACCTTCTTTCGTTTGTCCTAGTTAGCTCGTAACTGGTAACGGCTTATTCGAGGTAAAACTAGGCATTTTGTGAAGCTCGCTTTGATAATGTTACTCCGTTGTTGTCTCTAAACAGGAATTACACTGTGAAAAGGCATGGTATCATTTTTTAAATTCGTCCACCGTCCTTCATTAATCCTAGCTAAGGCGAAAATTGTAAGGCAGATTGACCTTAAAACTTTTGGCATGGGCCAAGCCAGCTTTAACGTGTTTACTGAGATTACTGTCACTGGAAGGACATATATAACCTCGAAATACAAAGTATCATCCTTTTCTTGTCCGCCTTCCTTCTTATATCCTTGTTAGCTAGTAACTGGTTCAGCCAAATGACGGGAAGGCCTAAAACGTTGAACAACGGAAGTTGCTTGCTGGTGACGTCTTCACTAACGTAGCACTGTAAATTTAAGGAAGAAATTTGAGCGAGAATTGAAGAAGTGTTTCAGTTTAGTAGATATTTGTTTACGTGATTTGTGTGATATGACTCCAAGCGAAGGTGAAAGAAATGTAGGTATCATAATACAATATGGCAACAGGTTAACTTTGTTTACGAGAAGAAACGGAAAAGGAAAAACAAACTACTGCCACGTAGCATTAGCCAGTAGGCCTACCCTCAAGGAGCAGGGTGTGTGGAATAAATGAGAGGTGAGGGGCGAGATAGAGAGAAAAATTAAGAATGCGAGAGGGAAGAGAGAGTAAACATGGTTAAGATGAGCTTGTACATGCAAGAGAATATGAAGAAAGAGATATAAAGAAGATTACAGAGTAAAGATAGAGTAAAGAGACAGTAAGCATGGTAAGAGGGGGAGAGAAAGAGAAAAATGTAGTCTCTGTATTGAATGCGAGAGCAAAATAATAATAATAATAACGATAATAATAATAATAATAATAATAATAATAATAATAATAATAATAATACTGTTTCTCATAAAGCGCCTTACCAGTTAAAATGTAACCGACCAAAGCGCTTACAGCATTATTACCCTGGTCACTGGATTCAGTTGCGATTCTGCACATTACACTACACATTCTCCACTCCTCTGGGGAGCATTCCAGCCAGTCACCTGTTTCCAAGCGCGCACATGCTAATCCAACCACAGTGACAAAAGCAGTTACTGAGTAAATGCCCATACGCACACTACATGGTTAGAGAGAAAATAATTTTCCATTACGCCTGATTAATTCGACAATTACAAATTACAAAGAAACACACAGACACCCCAAACACACTTCACGGATACACTGTATAATAGACAAAACACAACCAAAATTTTATCTAGTTTTTTTCACGTTATTAATTTGTATTTAAGTGAAAATAACTTAACTTGATGGGGTCATCGTGTTTTCTCATTTGTACTCTATTTCTAAATTATGTGATTGCAAAGGATTATTATTTATTATAATCAATGCCTATTTAGAAGTGATTTTTATGTTTTAAATGCTTCGTAAAACGATCTTTACATATTTCAAAAGAAATCATTTCGCTAACACCATGAAAACACGTGTGTATTGTATCCAGACATCGATATCCGGGGTGGGGCAGAATCATCGGCATCTTGGATGGTGGAGGGGGGGGGGGGGGGTTCCATTTTAAACTGTGCATATATTAGTTATTTTTCATTTTTGTATCCTTATATGCCGGATACTCCTCTGCCTTTTACGTCAATAATTACTCGCCTTATAGACTTACCACGTAATGCGAAATGGGTTGTATCTATAAAACTAGAAAAAGCCTGGCAAATGCTAGCAAACGAAGGAATTAATTCTGCTTGCAAGAAAATGCTTCCCCATGACTAGGAAACGCTTGCTTGAATAATGGGAACTAGTAGGTTTCATCATCAAGCAATTGCTTGATATTTTCAAGCTCTTCTCATAGTAGCTTCGTCTTTTACTTGACTTTTATTTATTAGAGGAGGTCAGCCTTTTTTTCTTGCATCTTTAACTGTTTGCGTTTTCTCTTTGAGTCTATTCGATGGATTATACATTACTTGTACTTATAGGATTAGATAAAAATCGTATGAAATAAATCAATCGTAAACTATTTTGCCATATTTAATAACAGCATTATCAAATTTGCTTGAGATTTAGCTTGTTTCATAGATACGGCCCAATTTCTACTGTACGGTGATCCGAAGATGGCGACAATAGACCAGTTCGGTAATGTATTCAAATTTATGCACATTTCTTCTCCGACAAGCTTTCAGGTTGTCAAGAACAACCTTTGTTTGAAAGGTAGAATGTGAATACATTACCGAACCGGTCTCTTGCTCCGGGCTGTTATATTTCGTAAAAGATCAAGGGTTACATCTTGATTTTATGTTTAGGTTTAGGTTAAGGGTTAGGATAAGGAAAAAAATGTTGGATTCGCGGTTGAAGTTAGGAATAGACCTGTTTATTAATGTATTTAAATTCATGCATGTTTCTCTCCAGAATCCTTAGTTACCAACTATTAGTGCACCTGCTATACATAATAGCATCTCTATATATGGAATCATTTTGCATACATTAGTATGTTGCTGTGTCGGCCAAGCCTCTGGAAAGCTTTTGAGTTGTTAAGAGAGACTTTGTTCAAGAAGCATGCATAAAATTAGTAAACAGGTCCATTGGGATAGTGTCATAAACTGAGCAGGGAAACCATTGACGGAGTATTTTTTAAATTTGTATTACAATGTACCTATACACGTACGGTATACAAGTCTCTATAACTTTGGAGGAAATTGCATCAGGAGTTCTCAACAGATAACCAAATCGTCTTAAGGGTCTTAAAAATCTAATTCGATTTTCAAAAAAAAAGTGCTATATCATACGATTTCGACGAACACTAACTGTATATATATATTTTTTAACGATTGCTTTTCCCTGCTTTGGACAATGGTGTGAAACATCCTTGTTTGTAGCAGCTGTGAGGCGTCACAGCTGTTTGTAGGTCGACACGTGAAAGCTATTGCGTACATGATTTAGTGCGAGGTTAATTATACATGTATATGATGCACTATTTTGAGAATTTTGATTATTAGTTATTGAAAAGAATAAAGCAGTCTGGATAATCGACGAATTTCTAAGGTATAAAACTTTATTGTCTGTTTTTTTATATTTATTTACATATATATAGGTAGTTCAAACGTTTTCAAATTAATTTGGCATTCAGGTATTCAAATTCAATTTGTAAAATGCTTACGGCTTATTCATTCAAACAAAAACATGTATGGTATATTTACATGAAGAGCAGCAGAAGCTGGATTATTCCTGTTCACGTGTGATTATAAATATCGTCTTAAAAAGAAATATCTATCTTAAAATATGTACATGTACATGTTAAACGCAAACATTATTCTACAGTGGCAAATAAAAAGGCAAAACTACAATAAACCCGTACACCAAGGATCCAAATGTGGGATTGGGACCCCCCCCCCCCCCCACACACACACACTAGCGACTAGTAATTTTAAGTCTTGATTTTGCAAAGAACTAGTATTCAATTATTATATTATTCGGCATTATACAATGTCCTTGCTTCTCTCCTAGGTGAGAATGTCATGATACATACGGCACAATATCTAAATTTACGAGTGCCCAATTGGGGATTTGAACCAGCACCCGCTGATTTAGATAACATGCCCACTAGACCACCCTGACACATGCCCATGATTTTGTGACCGAATGGTGATGACGATAACAATGTGCAATATCCACATTCATTTCCAGATCAGGCAAACTTCGGGCAAGCAATTTTTTTTTCTCCAAGTGATGTACTATGGTTTCAATGTTATATACTTTTTTCTTTTAATTAAACTTCCACCACTTGAAATTGAGTCATTTTATTGATATTTAACCAGCCAAAGAAATGAAAACTTAGCGGAGAAACACAATGAATATTTTAAACAAAATGCGTGTTAACTTTGTTCGTTGTTTTCTTTTTTTGTAAAAAAATATATAGCAAAATATTTAATAATCTGCCGCATATGATGTTCATATATTCTTTGAAATTGAAACATACCCATGCAAGAAAGAAATAAGTTGGAGGGGTAACTAATGTTCGGTTAACATTTCTGTTATTTGATTTATTTCCACAATGAAAGCAAATACATTTACAAGACTTTCAGTTGAAAAATATCATTACGAGCATAGAAAAACTAACGATTAAGAATGA
The DNA here is from genome assembly GCA_025617745.1 of Heliocidaris erythrogramma. Taxonomy (NCBI): domain Eukaryota; kingdom Metazoa; phylum Echinodermata; class Echinoidea; order Camarodonta; family Echinometridae; genus Heliocidaris; species Heliocidaris erythrogramma. The sequence continues at coordinate 11,907,670 of CM046870.1, forward strand.
TACTAAATCTGGAGCTTAAATTCGGTTTTAAACAAAATGAAATTTACGTTATAAGTGGGAAGTAAATAAATGCTAGCTGTATTGTGGAAGAAATCTTTTTGAATGACTCATCAAGAGAATTTACAAAAAACATAAATCGTATTTCTCCAGGAAATTACTATCTTTTGTTGACATAGATGTATAGCCCATTTTAAATGATATCAGTGTATGCGTACCTTCACATTTTCGCGAGGTGGGGCTGACGTCCATTGCCCGAATATCAGTTTTCGAGTTTCTAAATTTTTGCGAGGGGGAAAATCTGACACTTTCTGTAGTGAAAATTACATGAATTACATATTCGTGCAACATCCTGCTCCGATTTGAGAATACTATATAATCGGGCACCTCACTGTCCGAATATGAGTTAATGGTGTCCGAATGCCGCCACTCTCATTTATTTATTTATTTATTTTTCTATCTATTTTTAAAAATCTATTTAATTTTATTTTATTTATATATTTATTTATTTTATTTATTTATTTATTTATTTATTTATTTATTTTATTTATTTATTTATTATTATTAGTATTAGTATTAGTATTATTCTTTTTTTTGGGGGGGGGGGGGGTTCTGCAGCCACCCCCTCGCCTGATACGCCTCAGTATCGGTTTGCTCTTTCAATCATATAATGTTATCAAATGTAGATATACATTTGACATACATTTTGTTGACGAAGAAATTTTATAGACACGCACTCTACACGTAAATCAGAAATCAGGCTATTAACCTTGTTCTTTATTCCTGCATGCCCTTTGCGTAGTTTGTGTCTAACTCCTAATTGCATTTATATGCCGCCTGCGCGGGGTATTTATATTTATATTTATACTGAATTACGTCTGACTCTTAAAGCGTGGGTCACATTTGTCAGATAACGGTAACGAGATTTTTCATTAAAGGTACACCTTAGAGCTGCCCTAATATAATGAACAGACACAAGCATAACACGTATACACTATAGTAGGGCGTACCTTTAGTTTAAAACATCGTGATCGTTATCGGTCAAATGTGACCGAGGCTTTAGGCGTATACAGGATAAACGGGATTTATCCAGCTTTTTCGTCATTTCTAAACAAAGCAGATATTTTAATACTTTGAGGCAGATTCGTATGTATTGCTTCTTATTTTCTTCATCAACTATATTCTTTAACATTTTGGCATGGTTGTAATATCAAGTTGAATTGTTTATCGATATGGGTCGAATGTAAAACAATGCATCCTTGAAAGTTTGAAGAAAACCCTTCAACCATTGTCCATTAGAATAGCATCTAGGAGCTCTTGCAGCGCAGTAGAATATATAAATATAGTTTCTGCGCTCTATAAATGATTTACTATTATTATTATATTATAAAGAAAAAAAAGTTCATTTTCAATCAAAATAATTCTATTCCTACCGCGGTACGATTGACTTCAAAATCATTGATATCCAGATGACAAATGAAGTCATTTCAAAGGAACTGAATTCTATTGTCGCTAACATAACCTTCCTCCCCCAAGACCATTTAGACTGAATTGGTCCATGATTTTTATGAAATTTAAATAGTGCGATTGATAAAGGTTTCATGAAGAACAATTATGTTAAGGTTACTAATTGAGGTGCTTGAATTGTTTTCTGACATGGAGAAAAAAAGCGTTTATACCTTGTAATTTTTCTGACAAGAGTAAACCCAATTTTGTTTTGTTTGTTTGTTTGTTTTATTTTTTCACCATGCAACATAGTCATTTACAAATTACAAAATTCAGTGAGTTACATTGAAATATGCATAGCAGGAACAGTGCATAAACAAAGAATGTTTGAAGCGCAACGTCCCTATGGCATAATATAAATGATAATTATTTTGTTTATAGTGAACATGGCGTAGTTATAAATTCTGTAGTTATAAATGTAAAGAGAAAATACAAAGGTTAAAAAAAATATCAACAACAAATCCGAAAAAAATAATAATCATAACTCTGGTGGCATAATTTTTCGTTTATTGTACGGGGGGTGGACGATATTATCATGATTCCAGTAAAGTTTTGTTTTTGCCTGGTAAGTGAATCACATCACAATCACATTTAAAACTATTTAACCTCTTTTTGAATCGTCACTACACTATATGTCATCGCCCGTGTTTTCCAATTCAGATGATTTTTATGGAGTCAGTCTCATTATAAGCTAATCATTATTGGCGAATGTACCGCGGTACATAATTATCCAAGCCTATTTCTGTCGTATATTGGCTCAGATCTCGTGGACATACTTTTTATTTAAAGGTAACTTATAGGTCAAAGCTTCCAAATAAAATGCGAGATTCTGAAGCAAAGAGCATGTAAAATTGAAGGGGTTGATGTAATATTATTCCAATTCTTTTCAAAATGCTTTATTTTTAACTGACTATTGGCTATTGGAATTCTATAAACTAATAAAGAAAGAGGCGAGAAGCGCATTTGTATGCACTTTTGTTTGGTGGTAAAAACAAAGTAGGCATTTAGGAGCAGGGGAACGGCAATATTTAAACCGAAAAAATGGATACCTCGTGGAAAACAATGTCTCAATAAATTGTCCTCCAGGATAAAAGGAACATTTTACAAGCATGAATAAGCAGCTAAATCATGTCACATAGAGGGTAGGTGATCCAAAAATTTGGTCCAGAATTTGATTTCGTCAAATATTTAGGGTTAGGGTTGCGAATGCCTTTTAGGTACGGTATAGGGTTGGGGTGAAGGTGAGGTATAGTGTTAGGTTGAAGTTAGCAACTCGATTGGTGTAACGACCGCAGCCTAAATTTTATTGTTGGCGGAACATGTGTCGTGAAACCCACATGTGCTCTTTTCAGAATTCCCTCAACTTGCTATTTCCAGTTCACTTGTTGGAACTTTGCCAAGAATTTCGAGAAATCACAGGTTGATACATTTAACAACAAAAGATTAGGCCTAGCCACTGAAACGCAATTAGTTGAAGAAAATAGTGCATTTAATTTGTATTCATTTCTGTTTTACCATACTTGATTCTTCCAAAATTTGTATTAAAAGTTCTGTCTTGCTTCTTTCAAAATGAACAAAAAGTTTCGACACAATATTGGCAACGTTTCGTTGTTAATTAAGTCAAACTACAGTATATCTTCCCCAACTCTTTCATAGAGACTGTGTTATTCAATCGCCGGAACCGATGTCACTGGATTTGATTTCATTTTAAATCAGCCAGAAGCGACATTATGGAGTCAAGAAGTAAATTTATGTGGCACATGTCACAAATGATCCCATGTATCTACTGGGCCCCGTTTCATAGAACTTGTTATCAATAACAACTGCCACAGATCTATTACAAATTTGCTCTCAGTCAATCAAAGGCAAGTATTTCAGTAGCTTATAACTGTTATTATTACTTGTCATATAGATATCAGGTTTTATGAAACGGGGCCCAGATCTGTCAAACACGGAGAGGTCCTTTTTATGCACTTTAGAAGAAGTACTCCCAAAGTAATAAAGGTGCTAAATAAATAGCCCCCCCCCCCCCCCCCCCCGCTTTTTTGGCAAGGAAAACTTACACATGGGTATCATCAGATCATGGAAGCTTAATTGAATAATTGAAGAATGATTACATGACATTCATGAGCACATTCATTCGTGTCAGTGAGCTTTACAATTTGGTTCATACTCAGATTGTATCTACGAACTAGTTAGTAAACATGGTAAAGACCAAGTGAAAACATATTTTACACCCGCAATAATGTTGTATATGTTCTATATTATAGGGTGAAATGAAGTCTGGAAAAAACCAATCAGAATCGAATTCAGTATGATATTGTGAATTACCCGCCAGTTTATCCTGCTTCTACTATAATTGAATACAGACATGATATCGATGATCAGTATATCTGTTATAATTAAACATGCCATATAGTGAATAATATAATTATATCGACATATTGATGCCATACAGTTTCAAAATAATCATATTATTAGCACGGCTAGTTGTGTTATAGAAACTCTTGCAGTCTTGAAGCCAAATGCATTTGACTGTTTCTAAATACATACACAGGTGATTCTGAAGGATTATTCTCATTTTGTTTTTTAATTGATTTCATTTCATTATCCACTTTCTAGGTTGCCATTGGCCGAGGCTAAGTTCATTAATGTTCTGGCCTTCTCTATACTTTAAAACGATCTTGAACGTGAAACACAATATTAAAGTTGATTTAGTTGTTTAATTCCTGGGTCCCGTTTCATACAAATTGTTATCAGTAACAACTGCCATATTTCTTTGACAAATTCGCTCTCAGCCAATCAGATGCAAGGATTTCAGTAGCTTATAGCAACTATCGTCACTTGTAATTGATAACATGTTTTGTGAAACGGGGCCCAGTTCTTTAATTGGAGCATGGCAAATGATTTCTAATCCTTGTTCTTAAATCATTGAGACTTAAATGAACTTGTGTCGGACAGATGTTTAGAGTTTTCCTGGTAGAAAGGTGCGATTCCTGTCGTATTAAACCTGTTCACGCTGTGCTAAACACCGCTTGGGATCTGTGGTGTAGGTAAGGGGTCATGGGTGCCCCCCCCCCCCCCCCCCATAGACTGCACATAAAGATAGGGAGAAAGAAAGAGAGAGAGAGGGAGAAAGAGAAAGATGAAGATAAAGATAAATAATATGAATGAAAAAGAGAGAAAGGGAGAGAGGGGGAGAGGAGAGGGGGGCATCTTGAAAATAAGATAGTGTGACCCCTCCAATACCCTCCCTTCGCTCGATCACCTTGTTCTCTCGTAGTTCATTAGTCTAGTAAAACTGGTGCCCGCCCCTCCCTCCCCACCCCAATGATACTTGTATATATACCCCAAGTTTAATGTGTTAATACGAGCTATGCTAATGTATGAGATATGTGGGAACTGGCTCTGAAATACACATTAAGAGGGATTAAAGAGAGAGAGAGAGAGTAAAATGGACGAAATTACTTGATTATAGATGAGGGAGAGACAGTGTGTGTTCGAGGGAGGGGGGGGGGGGGGTGGCGGTTGGAGACAGAGGGAGACGGAGGTATATGTATTCATGTTCAGTTGAATCAACTTTTCATGGGATTGTGTATTCTGACAAACTTTTTTAAAAGACATAGTTACATATTACACAAAAATGGGGCTTATATATACAGACAAAGCGCGCTCTGCGCTCTCTCTCTCTCTCTCTCTCTCATCACAATGCCCCTGATATCGTCACATTAACCACATTATCAATACACAGTTTTCTTCCGCTTAATTGTCAATATAATTGCCCTTCAAACATCCGGCATCCTACTGAAAATAAAAGAAAAAAGTCAAATCATACAGTTCGACACACCCGATTATGTGACTCTTTTCCACAATCGACCCCATAGTGATATTGTTACAGTCTAATTGCATTGTATTACTGATCATTATTTTTCCTTCTCCACTCACTTCTCTTGCAGAACAAGTGAACGAGAGAGAGGGGGGGGGGGGGGGACGACCAATCGAAAATAATGGAGAGAAAAAAGTATATGACTTAGTACATGTACAGTTCGTATAAGGAAAATAAACTATTCAATGAAATATTGCCACGATTAATCTTTCTTCAAGCAGACCATATGGACACATTTCTCTAAGGACATAATGGGGGCATAGTTATTGCAGTAGACATGAATAATTTTAAACACAAGTTACACATATCTACGTATATAAAAAAATGTAATCTACCCCTTCAGTATTGCACATATGTATCCAGTAGTACATAAAATACATCACACTTGGCTCGATAATAATGATAATGATAATAATAGTAATAATATTAATAATGATGATAATAATAACAATAATAATAATAATCGGTCCTTGTACATGTATAGCGCATAATACATATTTATAATGCCTCTATGTGCTTCCAAATGGATTATTACCACGGCTCAGCCTATAGCTGCCCTAATGAAGGCACTGAAGCTTCAAGGAAAACATTCCTACCGGTACCCATTTACTACACCTGGGTCGAGAGTGGCAAATGTTGATCAATGTCTTGCCAAACAAAAACAATAAGAGATAAAGCAAGGGTGGGACATAATTACTCGGCTTCCTTTCTTATCAAATATGCTTTCAATTTAATTGGTAAAATCGCTTTTTAGAAAGGACACGATTGAATGAACGTTTCATGAAATTCCAGTATTATCCCAAATGATGTCTGGCTTTGAAAATGAATATCAGACGCTTGCGTAAGTCACTTGCACTGAACGGTTCTTCTAAAAATAACCCTCAGGATTTCAAAGATTTTTGTTTCATTTTGGTTGGTGTCATCAAAATCTAATTAGGCCTAATGCATGACTGTGATCTATATAGTCATCTGACCTCAGTCATACAGCTAAGCCGACTCCAAAGCGATTCGTAACCGAACGATACTTGGCAATCCAGGGTAATGTAATGTTTGTTCGGTCTACTGTCGGTCCCCCGTCGGTCTCGTCAGTGTGAATGGGGTTTTACACCAGGAAAAAAAAATCGATTTTGTTCTTATTCAAAAGAAGTTAGCATAATTATATAATTACCTAGGCAGCGGAGTCAGGTTATCAAACGTTGCATGATCGATGCTAGCAGACGATAAAGAGATATCCGATGAAAAAATAAAAGCTATAATCACTGGCGATTCCGGGTGACATTACTAATTTGAAACCAGAATATGTGATCCAGTTGCTTTAATTATACGATGTCAACCATTCAGGCAAGTAGACACTGCAGTGCATGGTAAATATATCGACATCAACCAGGGATTTGTTGCTGTAACAATTCCCGCATCAACAGTTTATGAACAGATGAAATGAAGCCAAAAAATTCTTCATGGAAATCTGGTCTAATGATCCGCAGGTTAATGATCAGTTTGTACATCATGCAGTGCGGAGTGAAGTGCATTAGCAGCGCTGTCTCTCTCTCTCTCTCGTTCGAAATATCTTTCTATCTGTCTGCTCTGTCTGCCTGTATGTGTGTCCCTCTCTCAATCTCCTTATTGATCCCTATATTCCCTTCTCTCTGTCTCTGTCATCCTGTCTGTCAGTCTCTGCCTGTCGCTCTCTCTTTCGTCCCCTCTCTCTTTCTCTCTTTACATCTTCCCTCCCCTTCTCTCGTAATCTTTATCTGTCTCTGTCCTCCTTTCTGTTAGTCTCTCTACCCCCTCTCTCTCTCTCTCACACTCTCTGTCTCTAAAATGCCCTCTTCTTCTTCTTCTTCTCTCTCTCTCTCTCTTTCCCCAACTCTTTCCCTCCTCCCTCACTCAATTACTCCATCCCTCTCCCCCTCTCTCTCACACACTCTGTCTCTAAAATGCCCTGTTCTTCTTCTTCTCTCTCTCTCTCTCTCCCCAACTCTCCCCCTCCTCCCTTACTCACTCCCTCCCTCTCCCCTCCCCCTCTCTCTCTCTCCTCACACTCTCTGTCTCTAAAATGCCCTCTTCTTTCTTTCTCTCTCTCTCTCTCTCTCCCCCTCCTCCCTCACTCACTTACTCCCTCCCTCTCCCCCTCTCCTTCTCTCTCTTTCCAGCCCTGTCGGTAAACATCAACATGAACACAAAAGACAAACGTGTACGGTTGACACGACTGTGGTTAAATACAGAGCAGCTCGCATCGATCCACTTCATAAATAGTGTGAGCTCATCGCTGTCCTGGCGCTCAACAGACTTTTGTTTTATTTAATCAGCGGTAAACAGGTGTTTGGGCCAATTTTCTCGTTAAAGGCTTCTTATTTATACCCCAGTCACACCAACGAGATCGACACCAGACCGACAACATACCGAACGTAAATTTACATTACCCCCAATGGCAAAGAATTGATCGGTTTGGAGTCGGTGTGGAGTAGGTTTGGCGGTGTGACCCACGCATTAGTTAGGGCTATGACAAATATGTCGACACAAAAATCGAACATAATTCAATCAGGGGCGGATCCAGTTTGCTCTAGCAGGAAGGGAAAAAAGGCAAGGGGTTAAAGAGTTTTCACAGTTTAGGTTCCCTTTGGGGTCGAAAATGTTCCGACAAACCCCACCCTCTTCCTTAAAAAAAAAGACATATAAAGAAAACTAAATAAAAACTCATCGCATAGGACTATCCCTTTTAATGTTTTCTATAATAATGCTATAGGCACATCATATTTAATAAGAAAAAAAAGTGTATTTTAGGCATGTCATATTTGGTTTAGGGGGGTGGCCCTGCATCCTCCAATTTAACACGGTGTATAGGTATAAAAGTGTCCGTGAAATACATAATTATATGAAATAAGGCCAGTAGTGTAACTAGGGGAAGGGGGGGGGGGTGGAGAGGAGGGTTAAAAGTGTACAGGCTATAGGGATATGATAAAAGCCCAACTTCATGACAAAATATCTAATTTACAACAAAAATAAATATAGAATTACAAATCATGTTTCTCTATTGCTATACGTTCTAAGAAGGCGCAAATAAAATATCACTGCAGATTTGCCAAAACTACATTCAACATACGATACTTGCATACTGCAGATAAAATATTTGATGAACACCAAAATAATGATAATGGCATTTCTGTATTACCCTAAGATAGAATTCCAGTTACGCCTGTCTGAGATCAGTCACGTCGACTGGAACAGTTGTGTCGCAGCACATGATATCATTAGCCTGATGGCAACTCAGGTACTGTTACTCAAGGGGTGAGCGTGCAGGAGATAGCATGGGAAGGGAGAGGGAGCGGGAGAAGGAGGAGGAGAATAAGGGTGGGAGAGAGAGGAAGAGCATGAGAGAGAGAGAGAGAGAGAAAGAGTGGCGTGGAGAGGGCATGAAAGCGAGAGAGATAGAGAAAAAGTGTGTCAGAGAGAGGGGGAACTGAAGGCTTTTGAAAGGAAAGGGGGACAGAGCGAGAGACCCTGAGAGGTTCCAAATTTATCACTTATAGATTTTTAAAAAAACTTATTAAATTTTTTTTTTTTTTTTAATGATGTCTTATAAGGTGTGTAAACAAGTAATCTAAATATCATATTCTTGGCCTTTTCCTTGTATACAAAATTCCAGCCTATTCAAGGAAAGAATCCGTATATAGAATTATCATTACGATCTCTTCTACCTCTTCCTATATGGTACATATAGGTTAATGGAGTTATTTTGATATTTTCACCATCATAGCTATGTCCAATGGCTCAGCAAATTTGATACTCTTTACCCACTATATAGATGACAGGGGCCACGGAACCGAGGGGGAAGGGGCGCTGGGGGTGCTGCAGCCCCCACTTTGATTAGACACGTTTCCTAATGCTTATGAGGTAAACTTGATGTCATTTATGCTCAGCCCCCCCCCCCCCCCCCCCCGCAAAATTGCTCCGTGGCCACTTGTGTATAGCTGTCTTGTTTGATAAACTTGACAATTTCAATCTACTTCAAAACCTCTCATAATCTGTGCTGGTATCCACCTTGATTATATTGTACGAACCAGTGCATGTATAATCATGCGACCACAATATTGTTCTGTATGTGAACCATTCTTCGTACATTCAGTGTTAATCTGTGGCAGTAATTTGTTTATATAAAACAAACTTTATTCTCGCCCATTTTATAACCATTTCCAAATCTGCGTTGGAATTTCGAAATATATGGAAACGAAAAAAAACACCGTCGACTTTATTAATTGTCCTTTCATGCTATTCCTGTGTTCATTCATTTTTGTTTTTTTTTTTGTTTTGATTTTCTTCAACACTAATGAAAGCTGAATGCACGCTACCTGGTCTGAAGTGCATTTAAATTAGATAGCCGGGATTCTTTAAATTTATTGCATATTGAAGCTGATATTGGTGTTGAATTTGACAGGGCATGAATCAGAAAAAAAAAAAAGAAGTACGATTAAAGTTGGGCACAAAAAAATTTTACTAAAAAAGAAATTGATAAACCCTCTTAGATATTCATGTCCCCGTTTTCAACAGTACGATATCCAAAATATATAAATTAATTCACTGCCGTAAGCTGGGGGCTGAGCATTTTTGTGCCCCCACCTCCAAGTGTTTCAAATGTCTAGGATTACAGACCTTCCTACGTGCTTACTTATGCCTGTCCCGTATAGCACAAGACACGACCGTCTCCTAAAGCCAGTGTGAATATTTACATTTCTGATCGATTTAGACTTTCCGCACCTGCTCTCTAGCACGGGGTATGAAGTAAATATGGCTGAATAAACTGAGAAAAAAAATCATTAAATTCTACCCGTTGAGATGTCTCTACATTAGATAATGGAAAATTAAAAGTGATAGCGATAGTCCGAGAGAGAAACACCAGCATTCAACACATTATACACAATGGATTCTCTTTTTAAAACATGCAAATTAAAGCACTTTCCATACAATTACAAAGTCAGTGATGTGCAGAAGCAAATCAAACAAGCTGGTTGGTAATTACACATGTAAGGAGTTTTGGAGTTAATGCTTGATTTAAAGCACCCCGGGTTATTTGCCACACCCATGAACGCAATATATATGCTTAATTACAATATTCATTTATCTGTCGCTCGTTAAGACATCCCCAATCTCATTACCCTCTTTCTGTCTGTCTGCGTGTATGTGCGAGTAGGTCTCTCTCTCTCTCTCTCTCTCTCTCTCTCCTGTCTTTCCCATATCTTCCACTTTCGATCAGCCACCCCGCCCCCCCCCCCCCCTCTCTCTCTCTCAATATCTTCTGTTTTTCCACTTTTCCCCTTCCTTCACCCTCCTGCCCCTCCTCCTCCCTATCTCTCCCGTCTCTCTATTATTTTGGGCGCGAATAGTGCGAGGGGTGGTTCGCGGAGGAGGGGGGAGGGGGTTCTTTTTTCAACCCCCCCCCCGACCCGGGGAGGGCTGATAAGATTGCCAAGGTTTTGTTCCTATAGAAAAATGAAAGTCCAGGGGAAAAATACCGTTTCCCTTTTGAGAAAAAAATCAACAGATCCGCCCCTGTGTTGCATCGATAAACCCTGTACATATGCTAATCGTTATAATATATATGTCTAGCGATATTTCCTGATTTGACTTTAAACATGGATAGAATTAGTGTGCCTTCTGCACGAATCGGTTTTCTTTCGTCATTTATTGGGCCTCATTCTTTGGGAAATGCGTGAATTCCGCGCACCTAATTTCACTTTTTTTTTAAATGGCTTTCATAAGATATCGAATTGAGACTGGGCAGATTTTTTAAAAAGAAAGTGTCTGTAGTTTATGAGTTGCAACACTATTCTGATAACTCTTGGTATTAAAGCGATGGCGTAGTTTGGGTCCAGACATTCCAGTCAATGAAGGGGCATTGGCGCAATGGGGGGGGGGGGGGGGGGTGGTGGCCACTGGAAATATTACGTGCATGGTACGCCAGAAAATAAGCCCATGGGGTGAGGTGAAGCTGTAGGAGGGGATGAATGAATTAAATTCTTTTCAAGTTACTTTTTCCTATATCTATCTTCCTCCCTATATTTATCTGCTGTGGGGGGGGGGGGGGGGGGGGGGGGGGGGGGCATCTTCTCCTCTTTTCAATATCCCCTATTGCTACAAAATTTAAAGTGCTAAATTTTTCTAATTAGGATTTTAATGGTGAAAAGAAACAAGAGAAATGAATGTAAAGATGAAATAAATTTGGAAAGTAATGATCACGAATGATCACAAAACTTCATTTAATAACCAAGTTTAGTGTGAATAGAAATATCACTTTTAATTTCTAATGCACTGATGTACAATCTTCTACATAATATTTCACAAAGCAAACGATGAATTCCTAACTATAAAAATAAATGACATTTTAGCCATTAATTTGCAAAGCAAATTATAGATTTCTAGACATAATCAAATTTAAAAAAATTATCCACCCAATAGATGAATTTTGAAGTAAAATGTATACCTCAGCATGAGATGACACACTTAGAACAATAGTCACGATCAACGATGACCTGAGGAATGCAGAGAATATTGTTTATCCCCGACTAATTTGAACAGCACGTCTCTAAACTCCATAATACATTTAGGTGAAGGAGCAACTTACGATTTAAAACGGCTTCATGATCCAGAACTTATGTGTGGTTACTTTATTGAAGATCATGTCGTCTTATAGCGTTGAGTTCAATTGACTATTGCATTATTACGTAAACAGCTGTGAAATTTTGTTGCAATTTTTTGCCGTTTTCCTAATTTAATAAATTCATTTAGCTTTAATATATACGGGACAAAAAGTACAGTTCACCCTGAGCATCTCCACATAATTTCTGATCAGCAAATATTCGAACAAATTTACCTAAAATGGACTGTGCATGTGGTTCTTATATAACGTTTTTGTCAAATCCAACGTATCCGTAAAGTCATGCTTGAATGAACACACTTTAAGGACAAAATGACCACAATTACAGAATTCACAAGGAGCTAGGCCATTTTTTTTTGTTTATGTGCATATGCATTGTACTGCTTAATTATCTCTCCTGACACCATGCTGACCTTGAATCCATTATTTCACAGTTGACTGCTCAAAAGTTAAAGTAAAACATAACCAAGTCTTAAATCAGGGAAATGTAACTAAGACCGAATTTGTGTCATTTACATGTATAAGGTTATCGAGCCCGTTACTCAATTTAACTGTAGATTCAGTATAGGTAATTTGTTCAATAATTTGCGGTTCAGAAATTATGAAGAGTTGGCCGGGGAGGGGGAGGGGATATTTTTTGTTGTATTCAGAAGGCTTAACTAAATGCTTAATCCTAAATGTCAGCATCCTCTATCTCTGAGTAAAATATTACACTGGTCTGTGGCTGTCTTTTAAACAGAATGCCTGTGTTTATTGGATGACGTAAAGATTAAATACTGTTGTTTCTATACGTCTTTTAAGGTCGGCTATTTTATTGATCGTAAGGCCTAGCATAGTGGGGCTCGTCAGGTCTGACATCTTGTGGCTAGTAAGGTCTGGTGTCTTGTGGTTCGTTATGGTCGGACATCTTGTGGCTCGTAAGGTCTGGTGTCTTGTGGTTCATAAGGTCGGACATCTTGTGGCTCATAAGGTCTGATATCTTGTGGCTCATAAGGTCTGATATCTTGTGGCTCATAAGGTCTGATATCTTGTGGCTCATAAGGTCTGATGTCTTGTGGCTCGTAAGGTCTGATGTCTTGGGGCTCGTAAGGTCTGACATCTTGTGGCTCATAAGGTCTGACATCTTGTGGCTTGTAAGGTCTGGTGTCTTGGGGCTCGTAAGGTCTGGTGTCTTGGGGCTCGTAAGGTCTGGTGTCTTGTGGTTCATAAGGTCTGATGTCTTGGGGCTCGTAAGGTCTGGTGTCTTGTGGTTCATAAGGTCTGACATTTTGTGGCTTGTAAGGTCTGGTGTCTTGTGGCTCGTAAGGTCTGGTGTCTTGAGGTTCGGATGGTCTGACATCTTCTGCTTCATATGGTGTAGAATAAACCGGTTTATATGGTCTGTATGTTTTTTCAGTTGCATACGGTCTAATGGTCTGTGCTTCGTATGGTTGAGAATACGGCGGTTCATCAAGCCTATCTGGAGCATATGGCTCAGTGTCCTCCGGTTCATAAGGTCTGTCGTTACTTGGTGTAACTTTAAGACTATTCACATCTTGTCTGAGCAGACTTGTATCAGTCTCGAGGGATCCCAGCCTGTTTTCTATACCGGCTACGTCATCAGCAAGGATTGCAACTAGGAAAATAATGGATGGAGTGCAGGTTAACAAATGATGAGGTGGTTAACAAATGATGAGGAGGATAACTATCGCAATACCAACACAATTTCATGTGTCTTTGAAATAGGTAAATGTGTTAAAATATGATATTAAATGTTCACAAATTTGCCAGAAGTACAAAAATGATTACATTCTTTTTTTCCAAATACAATCTGCACCTATCAACCATCTTCTCGTTCATCATAATTGTACACAATTATAATTATGTACATTTGCAGTGTACCCACCTTCGTTGTTGATGATATCTATGTCATCTTGAAGGTTCTCAAGTAAGTTAGTTAGCCCTGTCAGTCCTAGGTGAAAGAATCGATAGATTTAGGGTTATAGGAATGTTGTTCGTGCTATATAGGCAGTTTTAATATTGATCTAGAAGCACTCCTGGTTTCAGTAAAAATAATGCATGTGTACTCAACTTCAAACAATGACAACAATTTTCGAAAAGTTTCTGCTATAAGACAGATCAATCTAATATTTTATTTTTAAGTATTATTTGACTACTAATCTATGCCAGTTTTTCAGAGTGCCAGAATACATACCATTATGCTATCTCACTTCTATCAGAATGAAACCCCATTTCATCGAGATTGCCACAAGATTATCGCAGAAATCCTGTGTCACACGCCCCCACCCCCCAACAAAATAGCGAAATAAAACAAAAGAAAAGAAAATGCATCACTGTCCATGTTTTTCTTTTATTTTGTTGTTGTTGACTGTTTAATAGTTTGATTTCATAAATAATTATGAAGTTGAAATATATTTGGCTTCTATTATATTTTCCTCTTATTGATATTTTTGCACCCCCCTCCGCCACGGTAAATAATCTTAGGGTAGCGTATCAGCCAATACCTGTCAACGGATTAGCTGGAAGGAACACCACGGTGCATGCCAGACCACACGCAGAGGGCGCTGGACAGCATTTCATGGGCTCTGGACAGTCTGTATCTTGAAAGCAATTATCGACGCACACACCTGAATCAGCGTATCCTCCGTATGCGGTATTGGGATGCACGGGGCATATACCTTGTCGAATATCTGGCGACAGGAGGGATTTGTACACAGTTATTTGCACCATCATTAGATTTTTAAACATGTTTATCATGATGACATACGGTCCCAGCAAAAGCCTGGTTATGAAGCATAAGATATTTCTTTTGAAAAACGAGTCTGATGATGACTAGATTAATTTCACATGAAAAGTGTAATATGTAATTTCTGTTGACACAAAAGTGTAAACTGGTAAAGGAGCAATGCATATCGCTTTGGACGTTGGTAATCAGTCATTTAGTAATGCATTCAAGTGTACATGTATTGGTATATCCCTCGAAAACATGATAATACTGAAATTAACATAATGTAGGACAGCATAGGTTTAATTTTTTGTTATCATAGGAGCTCGAATACATAGTGTTAGAGCCATTTTCTGTGTTAACATTGAGTTAACGCTTCGAACACACTATTGATGCTATGTCGGACAAGCATTTAGTAAGTGTCGGTTCTAAGGCCAACCTTTGTTGAGAATCACGTTAGATAATATTAGCAGACTGGTCTTCTCATGATAATGACAAGTACATCTGCAAAAAAAAATTATTAAAAAAAGCAATGAATTTAAAAGCCCCGACCCTTCCTCCCCCTCTCTCGCTCTCTATTAAACTCTCTCTTCTCCCCTTACCATCTCTCTTTCGTTCTCATTCCCTTTCTCTTTCCTGTTACTCACTCTGGGTTTTTTTCTCCTGGGTTTAGAGGAACATCGGGACCGTTATGCACTTTTCAAAGGAGTGGAAATCCACTTGGGGGAGGTCATAACAGGGGAGGTCATAACAGGGATTAATTTGGGTGGGTTTTTTTTAGTGGAAATCGACACTCGAAATAGAGGAATTCACTCTCAAATGAGAAATTCAACCCAAACTTTGGAATGGATTCCAATATAATTTGGAAGGGATCCAACACTAATTATAGTCAGGGGTGGATTCAGGAATTTGTGAAAAAAGGTGGCACACACACTAAATCCCAGAAAATGTTCTGACAAAAAAAAAGTTCATCAGATTTTTTTGGTCCAGTTTTCCTCCCAAGTTCTCTGACAAGCAAAAAAAAAAAAGCTTATCGGATCAGTTAAATAAAGGGGGCATAATGTACACTTTTATTTCCGGGGGGGGGGGGCGGAAGTGCCCGCCCATCGCCCATCCCCCCCCCCCCCCCCCCCCACGCACACACACAAATCTGCTGCTGGTAGTGAACACATAACGAAAAGTGGATTTCCACTTACTGCTGGATGCGCAGTTATCTTCATCTTCCCTTGTGTGCAATCAATGACGTCATTACAGACTTGATAGAGCGGTATACAGAGTCCATCTCGGCATCCAAACCCGTCCTCAGAGTTACAAAAATCTAAAAGTTTCAGATATTTGAAGGTATAAATGAAAAGAACTTCTTCTTTCGTATGACATTTTGCAGCTTAAGTGACAAATCCATTTTTTTTTGCCAGGAGGGCATCATCGGGCACAACATCATGAGGCAAATCTGGGTCTCGAATTTTAGGTGTCATGGTTTAATCTCGACCCCAAGGCCTAATTTGAAGTGAACGTAATCATAAGTTTTCCTCCTGGTCTTGGTCATGGGACCCCTGGGCCCCGTTCATAAAACTGTATTCAACAACAATTTACAATAATTGATATAAGCTACTGAAATCCTTGAACCTGATTGGCTGAGAGCAAATTTGTCATAGAAATCAGGCAACGTTGAGAAGGCTTACGGTTCACCATGTGGTTAGTCCTGAAAAGAACTTTTGAGTAAGAAGAACAAAGTGGAGTAAAGTTGAGAGGAGAAGAAATGGAAAGGCGAGATAGAAATTCAGAGAATGTAGAAGACAATCTTTCTTGAAAGTGTGAAGTCCTGAAAAGAACTGTAAACCAGATGAGAAGGCTGAGAGTGGAGAAGACTCGACGTTTCGGACAGGTTGACTGTCCGTCATCAGGAGACTAACCACATGGTGAACAGTAAGCCTTCTCAACGTTATCAATACCACCATGCAAACCTCTACCTTCAAAGATCATCAGAAAAGAGGCAGTTGTTATTTAAAACAAGTTTTATGAAACGGGGCCCTGGTCTCGAATACAACACTGCGAATGGAGCCGTTGAAAAGAGGATAAGCTACACAACGACAATAACCGGGATGGTTGCGAATTTGATATTAATTCATTATTGGATACAGCGGGAGGGGAAAGACGGTGAGAAATATGATTATATTGTTTTGTCTTCCCTTTTAAGAGATTGTGCAGATATAAGAATGCCTCTGAGAAAACTGATAACTTATCACAAGTTCTTTCAAATAATGTCTCTAAAATGGTTATATGACAGCTTTTACCCCCTTCTGTAAGGGCACACGTCAGTGGTAATTCATATTGGGTAGGGGCTATATGAGGGATCACTTCATTTGGAGTGTTCTCCAATATAAAAAAAGGAGGAGAGTAATTCACTACTTTTGTGTGAATCTAACTATAATTTGGAGTGCATTCAACTCCAAATGAAATAATCCCAAATATGGCCCCTGAAAGGTTGACTTCCACTCCTCTGGGAGTTGGTCAGAGCAATTTTTCTTTATTGTTTAGACCGGTTTGCCCCCCCCCCCCCCCGAATTTCTGATCTGCTACAGTAACTGTTTTCTACTCACTGAATCCACATCTCTCTACGGCTTCATCAGATCGGTCAGGGCAGTCATCCCGATCGTTGCAGACGAATCCTGCGTAGATACAGCTTCCATCATCGCACTGTGGATTTAAACATATGATGATGATGATGATAATCAATTAGTAATAGTAATAATAGTAATAATAATAATAATAATAATAATAATACTTTTGCCACCGTTTTTGTATTATATGTTTTAGACCTCCACAAAGGTTGTCAAGAACAACCTTTGTTTGAAAGGTATGTATAAAATTTGAATACATTACCGAAGCGTTCTATTGCAAGCTATCAACAATCTGAGTAAAGAAGTTTGATCTATACGTATTTACTCACAGCCCTCACACAGTGTCTATAAAAAAAAGTGTGGTCGAGATCGATGCTAAAAAAAACAAAGGAAATGCAAGTTCCAAGCTTTTTTACTTTGACAATTTACATGTAGCTTACATATAAAGGCTGCAGACTCCTCACTTTCACCTTTTCATTGATACACTTCCCTTTGTATTAATAAAATGCAAGCAAAGATGGGGAGGGGGTGGGCGCTCTTCTATTTTAAAACCCTAGATCTGCTACTGTATTAATTATAATTATATCATAAAATGACTAACCTCAAATTCCGAGGGTTGACAGTTAGTCAGGGAACATCCGATTTCGTCTTCTCCTCCATCACAATGCGGGTAACCGTCACACTTATCCGAAGCAGGTAAACAATGGCCGTCTTCGCATTCAAATTCGGGGGATTGACAGTTGGTCAGCGAACATCCGATTTCGTCTTCTCCTCCATCACAATGCGGGTAACCGTCACACTTATCCGAAGCAGGTAAACATTGTCCGTCTTCGCATTCAAATTCGGAGGATTGACAGTTGGTCAGCGAACATCCGATTTCGTCTTCCCCTCCATCACAATGAGGATAACCGTCACACTTATCCGAAGCAGGTAAACAATGGCCGTCTTCGCATTCAAATTCGGAGGTTGACAGTTGGTCAGCGAACATCCGATTTCGTCTTCCCCTCCATCACAATGAGGATAACCGTCACACTTATCCGAAGCAGGTAAACAATGGCCGTCTTCGCATTCAAATTCGGAGGGTTGACAGTTGGTCAGCGAACATCCGATTTCGTCTTCCCCTCCATCACAATGAGGATAACCGTCACACCTATCCGATTCCGGAAGACATTGTCCGTCTTCGCATTCAAATTCGGAGGATTGGCAGTTGGTCAGCGAACATCCGATTTCGTCTTCCCCTCCATCACAATGAGGATAACCGTCACACTTATCCGAAGCAGGTAAACAATGGCCGTCTTCGCATTCAAATTCGGAGGGTTGACAGTTGGTCAGCGAACATCCGATTTCGTCTTCCCTCCATCACAATGAGGATAACCGTCACACCTATCTGATTCCGGAAGACATTGTCCATTTTTGCATTCAAATTCGGAGGGTTGGCAGTTAGTAAAAGGACATCTGATTTCGTCTTCACCTTTGGAACAATGCGGGTAGCCGTCGCACTTATCCGAATCCGGTAAGCACTGACCATCGTCGCATTCAAACTCGGAAGGTTGACAGTTAGTAATCGGACATCCGATTTCGTCCTCACCTGTATTTTTCAAAACATTTTCACCATAATATTGTTATGGAGTCAGCAATAGGTAATTTGCTTAATATAATGATCATGAAACAGGGCAACTGTGTTGTGATTTCAAGATACAATGAAATTATTAACTAATTTTCATTTTGCTGGTGCATTATTTTTGTTTATTATAAATATTATCAAAAATATCAGGGACAGTCACGGGATTTTTCGAATGTAATTGTATATAGGGAATTAAAGGAAATCGACTAGTCAGAAGAACTATGTAATTTGAAAAATAATTTCCTCTGAACAGAAGTGGCACTAAGAGAAGCAAAAGAGAAGCAATAAAGAAGCAGAAATTTGTACAGTAGTATAAGGAATATTGATTGCTGTAGTAGTAGTAGTAGCAGCAGCAGCAGCAGTAGTAGTAGTAGTAGAGCAGCAGCAGTAGTAGTAGTACCAGTAGTAGTACTATAGTAGCAGTGTTAGTACTACAGTAGATGAGCAAGTCCAAAGTATGTCCCATCGTTACTAAGTATAT